>JAWPHD010019426.1:0-35751 GCA_037043455.1 Cyrtodaria siliqua | reverse complement strand
GAGATATGGTTGATTTGAGGCGAAGTATTAGTTGCATATTGATAAGATACAGTATTACACCAGGCAATCTTAATTTACACGTGCGACAATATGGACTGCATATTTATTGATCCATCATTAGTTGCGTTCAAATATGTTAAGTAATTTTGCCTCATAATATATGGTAGTTAGTATACTATTTTCTCAAGTAGCGTTGTAGTTCAGTGGATAGAGCACAGGACTTGAAATCAGAAGATCGTGTGTTCGAGCCCCGAGAGAAGCTAACTTTTTTTTGTAAAAAATACTGTTACCTGTGTATAGGTACGATGTGCACTGGTCGATGTATATACAGTAAATGATTTCCTTCGCTATATTTACCCGATTTCGACATGAGCTGGTGAACATGAAGTTACACATAAAGACAGGCCTACAAAGAAGAAATCGATTGATATAGGGACTCGGTAGCTTTAATCAGTACGGGAGCAGCCTTGATATTTTCCTACATCTTTCAAATATCGCAACCACGCTTGACAACGAAAAGTAGTACGTCAACTTTCGGCAACGTCAAAAAAAAAAAAAATGTCCGCCATTTTGAATTTTTTAAAACGCATAATTTGGAAAATTGTGACAATTTTTGATCATGAAGTTTCATTTCCCCTTTAGGTTTCGTGATTTTCGTCTGTACCGACTTTTTTTTTAGAAGCTCTACTGCGTGATAAATGCAGACCCGCCTTGTAAAATGTCGAAGCGAGGGGCGATAACTCTAAAAGATGCCATTTTTAGAATACGATTAAAATGACAACAACCGTGTGTTTTTTGTTAAATAAAGTACGAGGAGATACTTGAATTGTTGTTTTAGCTCACACATTACATGAATTTTGCTGCATATCACGAAAAGCATGTTATTTCTTTATCAAAAGTACACGAAAATACGAATTGTTTGATTTAACTGTAATTTTGACTCGACTGACCTCGCAAGAACTGCAGGCGCGTATTCGATGGAGCGGGTAGTATTGGGCACCCTCTCATATGTGGAAAGTTTACGTAACAATCGCTACTGTTCAAGATGGGAGTTGGGATGGAGAGAAGGAGGGGGAGGGCATCTGAACTGAGATTTAAAAGGATGCGCCCCATCCCCATCCCACCCCAACTAAAATCATGAAAGGTAGTCAGTTTTTGAAAGCTCTTCCAAGCATACAGTACATTCTTAAACATATTCAGATAATATATTTGTTGCTGTGTTTTTGACTAGACTGTCCAGTGTCTAATTGTCATCCGCAACTTGGCGCAGTTAGTAGCGCAGCGGATTTGTAACCGGAGGTGGTGCCACTGAGTTTTGTCGGTGTGTTCTTGGGCAAGACACATTCCCTTAGCCTCATCCGTCGGATGGGGACGTAAACAGGGTAGTCCCGCGTATAGGTCTATTATCCGAGCATGTTAAAGAACCATAGGAATCTGTTCGATAATAAGAGTAGTGCACGGTTCCCGGATTCCTATGTATCCTTCCCCTCTTTCTGAGGCGGCTTTAAATAACCTGTACTGTGTTGATGAGCCGTTAAATATTCAATTCAATTCATCCGCAACTGCACTCAGCACTGTCATATGTACTATAGCTGTCCCATGCTAGTATCATGAATCAACCGTGGAATATATGCTCTAAATAACCTGTACTGTGTTGATGAGCCGTTAAATATTCAATTCAATTCATCCGCAACTGCACTCAGCACTGTCATATGTACTATAGCTGTCCCATGCTAGTATCATGAATCAACCGTGGAATATATCACCCACACATAAAAGGGTTTGAGGGCCCCATCTTACTTGTATTAGTTTAAATATAGACCATTTGTCGGTTGAAACCTAAGATGAATTTTTTATCAGACAGAAACACTGTCGTAATACTTATACTGATAACATCGAAGGAAAATAAAGAAGGCCATTTTTTTTACTTTATATTTTTAAAGTTGAATTGTGTTTTATGTCATTATAGCACATTTTAGGCCATATTTCCTGGGTAGAACCAGTACTGTGTACTTACTGCTATCTGTAAGAATCGACACTTTCTCACCTACAAGTTGAGCTCCCAGTGGGAATTGAACCCGCAGCGGTGAGAGGTGAAGATGAGAATGTATACAAATATAAAAAGGCAACCGAACATCTCCATAACTCAATATGTCCATGGGACTTGAATGAACGCACTGAAAACAATCCGTGGAAAATTGTACTATGCAAGAATATATATTCATAAATAAATTTTATTTTGATGCAAAATCGATATGCTCCTCTAGACATCATAGATAAAGATCATGTAAAGTTTCGAAAAGATTGGTTAAAAACTGTGGAAGGATATAGACGCACAGATAACTAACACCATATGCCGCCTCAGCTTTCAATGGTAAACAATAAACATTTAAGGTACATATTAAGGCCTTAAATATTATCTTTCATGACTATATAAGTAAAAAATATGTAACAAGTCAGATATCAAAATGAATTATTTATTTGATTTAAAACATTTTATTTCAAATATTTACATCAAAACATCCCAAATATAAAGGGTATTACATAACAAATTAAATTGCATCATACAATAATTGTTTTTATTTATTAAAGGGACACACAGCATTTATCAAGTTTTTATCAAGCATTAAAATGTGCACCTCGATTGATTAATCAATAATTTATTTTCACTTTACACCCGCTTGCATATATTTAAATTATAAGTTATAACATTTTGGAGTTTAAAAAAAAGAAGATTGCTGCATGTCCCTTTAATATGTAATTGTTTATATGGTGCAAGCCAATTTGAACATATGTGGGGTTATATATATATACATGTATCTGTTTGTTATTTTTTTGGTGAGGAAGACCACTCACTTTTCTTCTGGGTATAACCGGTAATATATACACCTCCTGCCATCTGTTATTCCACAAACTTTTATATAATCCAATAAAATTCAGAAAACATTTTAATCCAATAAATAAATTGGGCACGGCCGGTCAGATTAACAGAAACACATTTATATTTTCATATTAGCCCTTATTTTGAGCCACTCCAATGAACTATCCAGTTAATGTCGCCAACGATCCACCTTGTGTCAACAGTCGGATATGCATGTTGATATGATATTGTGCTGGCTGAACTGGTGATCCTCTTACTAGACATATTTTTCTTGAAGTTGATGCTAGTACTGTCCGTATGAGGTATTGCTGATTCATGATTCATAAAAAAATAATAATATTGTACACCATTTTGTTATTATATACTATTCTTGTTCGTTTAAGTATTTCTGATTCTGTTGTTAATGTTGTAAAAGTTATATGTGACTACTTGTTTCAATAAAATCCTCCCATATATATTGGGACATCACTAACTATTTTCAGCTAACTCCCAGCATCTCAGGACTCCAGGCTCTGAAAATAAAAATGACATACATGATATTTTGTTTCAACTTAAATAGGTAACAAGTTGTAGAACTGAAATATGTAAATGAATAGTGATTATAGAACTTTTTTTACATGTACAATAAATTAAAAATAATCGTTTTCTGCTAAATCAACACATTTATTACCGGTATACCTTATTTAGAGCCGCCCCAAATGACACATAGGAATTCGAGAACCTGTCTTACTCTTACTAATGTATATATTAATAATTTCTATGGTTGTTTATCGTGCTTGGAGGATAGACTCCCCAGTTTCAATCCCAATCAAACAAAAGAGGCTGAGGAACAAACAAGGCTGAGGGAAAATCATCTTAGATGTATTGCGTGATAACACAGAAACTCAGTGGTGCATGTGTGACTTGAACCGGAAGCTCCAGATTGCTATCATCCACCATGCTATTGCTGGGCCATGCCAGCCCATTATGTTAAGTCGGGGTCTTGCTTAAGTTTAATAATTTAGATGTAATACAGGGACCTTTTTATTTTGTTTGTTTAATTTTACATATGTACTAAGCACAATATGACCTATTTATGTGTCGATGTGCTGTAAAACACCATTTTTATTTTTAGTATAAAAAGTCTGAGACTAAGTGCAGGCACAGACCTAATAACAAATTATTAATATGTCTGTGGTGCAGGACTGGTGCACAATGCCACATATTTTGCAAAGAACAAACATTGATAAATTCATAGATTTTTTGAAGCTGCGCTTACCTACATACTGGCTAATACAAGGCTCTTGATGTAGTTATACTGTGAGACTGGGAAATTTGACTTGAATCTGGCTATGGTAATACTGCACACTGCCTCTAGCTAACTTAGTCTTAGCAGACCTGAAAAAAACAAGTCATATATGATATTGTTTCATTCGTTTTTAATATTAATAACTCTGTCCAACTTTCTCAATGCTAACAATGTCAGCATTCCATAACATTTTACTTAAAACACAACTGGAATTGAAAGTGGTGCTTTACAGAAGATGATACTGTCCAAAAGGTAAGTCACAGGTGGCATTCATGAACAAATAGTAGATTTTCAAGGCTTACATTTTCATCAATTATTCATCACTCATGTGTTCTAAAAAGTTATCAGAATTAAGTTAATATATATCAACCACCACCGTTTTACATGTTTCAACGTTATACACTTGTCATACAGAAATTAAAAGTGTATTTACTTACATAGGCTACAGTGCAGACAATGCCATGACCCATTTCAGGCATTTGCTGGTGTGTTCCACTTTTCAATTTTAATTCTCTACATTGTCTACTGTAATAGATCTATTTGTTTGTAGTTTGTAAATTACGCACTCATGCAAAACTTGGAATTGTATACGATCGTGATTGTAACACTGTTTTAATTCTACTCCTGTGCAAATAAATTGAAATAATCCATCGGTCAATCGGGCCGTATGTGTAAACGATATATCTGTGTATGTACACGGATCAGCATTATTTGACCTTTGAATGTGTGTGAGCTATTTTTAGCACATTCCTTAGCTATTTATAAACGTTCAGTTCAATTCACAATATTTAGTTTCTGTGACTGTGTGACATAAAGATGTTAATTTGTCCAGGGAGAAGTGGGTTTGTGGCGTGCGACTGACTGGCCCTGGGCTGGGTGTTTTTCTGTGTCGCCGCCATTTTGAATAGCCTCTGAAAGAGTGAAATGCAGGTACCAACTTTCAAAACGGGCACGCAAAATGTATATTCACGAAAAAATAAGAAATTTTCAAAAAAGGTAGATCAGGTAATGATCTTCGACTCCTGTCAATTTCAACAATATTTAAGAATATACAATTTTTGTACCCGTTTTGAAACATTGGCAATTTCGAAGAAAACAAAAACTAGTTTTTTTCGATCTTCGCATTTGTACCGCGATTTCCGACTATGATATCTCAATAAAACCTGTCAACACGATTGTTTTATAAATCTCCGACATAATAACTGACTTCTGATATGATTTGTTTTCTTTGCCATCTAGTATAAGCTTTAAACTAGTGTTTCTAAAAAGAGTACTATAAAATCCGCGCATCTGCACGTGCTTGAAAAATGGGAACTACGTTGCCTCCAACACCAATTATTTATGTTTGAGTTATGCGGTTCAAGCACGTGAAATGACTTCTCTGCTCCCGTACTGAATAGGCATGGAAGCAGCGTAATTGATTATCTTTTGTTAAAAGAACGCAATTTTACATGTGTGAGCGATTTTTGTATGCATGCATTTAATGAATTTAGTGACCATGCACCGTCATCGTTCACTCTTGCTGGCAAAACGCACGACGGGAATGATAAACATTCATACGAAACTGAGTCTATAAAATGGGACGAATTGCATAGGGAACAGTTTCGACGGGTATTATTGGTAAATTGCCATGTTTTAATGCATTGTTCGATAATTTAATTCAGATAGCACGAATAGTGAAGATAATCTTGTATCGCAACTTACGTGTAAAATGCGTGAAGTCGCTGACCCACTTTTTATGAAGCACATCAAAATCACATCGTCGGGATTTCAAATTAAAAACAGTGACGCGAAAAAATGGTTCGATGAAGAATGCTACCAGTCTAAACAACTTTATAAAAATTCATTGAATGAGTTTAACAGATTAAAGTCAAATGAAAATAGAGCATCGCTTGCTAATCTAAAACAAGTTTATAAGAGATTAATTAAAAAGAAACGACGCGCGTTTAAATTTAAGCAGGCGAAAGAGTTTGAAAATATGCGACGTTCAAAGCCTAGAGAATTTTGGAGACGTTTTTCGAAACGAAAAATCGTAAATGCCAGTATATCTGTGGATGACTTTGAGAACTATTTGTTAAATTTATTTAAAGATATAAAAACATCTATTTCATGAGAATCAGAAAACTTTAATGCTAATCATGAGTTCAATGATGGTGACCCAATTTTCGAAGAATTAGATAAAAGGATAAGCGTAGCCGAGATAGTCGGCAATAAAAGCGTTAAATAAAAATAAGGCGGTTTCGGGCGATTTTATGCTTAATGAATATTTCATTGCTAGTTGTGATATATTTTCGGGTCATATTACTGATATTTTTATTATTATTTTCGATACAGGTTGCTTTCCGGAAAGCTTGTCTAAGGGTTTTATAATTCCTCTACATAAAAAAGGCGATATTAACTCTGTTAACAATTAGCGAGGAATTACATTAATTGTATGAGTAAACTATTTACAAGCATCTTGAATACGCGGATTGACAAATGGTGTGAAAATAATAATATCATATCTGATGCTCAATTCGGGTTTAGAAAAGGGAGGTCAACAACAGATGCAATATTTATTTTGCATAGCATTATAAACAAAATTCTAAACGACAAAAAAGACTTTATTGCGCTTTTATAGATTTGAAAAAAGCGTTTGATTCTATCTACCAAAACGCGTTGTAGTTAAAACTATATAAATGTGGTGACAACGGGGAAATGCTTAGGATAATTATGATACAGTTAAAGCATGTGTTAAGTCCTGTGGATCTTACTCCGAATTCTTTGATATTTCTATCGGTCTAAAGCAAGGTGATATTGTCTCACCGATTATGTTTTCTATATTCATAGAAGATTTAGAATTGTTCTTATTAAACAGAATAGATGGTGGTTTATCTCTGAATGATATCACTTTAATACTGTTGCTTTTTGCTGATGATATTGCCGTACTGGGATCAAGCCCAGATGACCTTCAGCAAAGTCTTAATAGACTGTATGAATATTGTGAATCCTGGGGTCTTAAAGTTTATACTGAAAAGACAAAAATAGTTGTATTCCGTAAAAGGGGTAGAATTAAAGAATGTGAAAGGTGGTATTATAATGGAAGTTTATTAGATGTCCTCGATGATTTTAATTATTTAGGTGTGGTTCTTAATTATACTGGCTCCTTTTCGTTAAACCAACAATGTCTTTGTGGAAAAGCCTTAAAAGCAATGAATATACTCTTGGTTAATAATCGAACATATGAATTGAAACCAAAATTATCTCTTCAGCTTTTCGACGCTTTTGCGGCATCAATATTAAATTATGGAAGTGAAAAATGGGGGATTACAAAATCAAAAGATATTGAGAGAATACAGTTAAAATTTTGTAGAATTATTTTAGGTGTTAAACTTACCACAAGCAATGCTGGTATTTACGGAGAGCTCTCTCGTTACCACTTATACATTAATAGATATGTAAACATGATCAAATATTGGTATAAACTATTGTCTACAGAGAACATTATACTAAAAGCAATATATAAGGATTTGTTATCTAACTGTAATAAGGGCGCGAAGAATTGGCTAACTAATATAAGGTTTATCCTAAACAGTAACGGTTTTAATAATGTCTGGGATAATCCCATGAGTGTTAGTTTAAAACTATTTCCTTTATTTAAACAAAGATTAATATATAATTTCATGCAACAATGGAGATCTGATATACAAGGCAGTAGAGTTTTAACGCTATATATTGGTGTTGAAAGAGAATTTCGATTTTGAAACATATCTAGAAACATTATGCTCCAAACAATTAAGAAGTTGTATAACAAAAATAAGATTATCCGCTCATTGTTTAAGAATAGAAACAGGGAGATACTCAAGAGGGAGAACAGAGAGAAACGAAAGAGTGTGCGAAATTTGTAACACTAACGATATTGAAGACGAGTACCATTTTATTTTGATCTGTACTACTTACTCTAACATTAGAAACAAATACATTCCTAAATATTACACAACTAGACCAAGCATGTTTAAATTTGTAGAACTGTTGCAATCATTAAACAAACAGATTATTCTTGGTTTAAGTAAATTCATTTCCGATGCACTTGTATTAAGGCTATCTACATCCATTTCCGATGCACTTGTATTAAGGCTATCTACATCCATTTCCGATGCACTTGTATTAAGGCTATCTACATCCATTTCCGATGCACTTGTATTAAGGCTATCTACATCCATTTTAACAGACTAAAAAAAACCCACTAGATATCTTATTTTAGAACATCCTCGTTTGTCATTGACATACCATAATATGTGTATGTTTTTGATTGTTTAAATATGTATGAAACAAAAAAACAACATAAAACAAAAAAAAAAAAAAAAGTAGTCAATGCAATGTTTATATCAGTCACGTGCGTGTATATTATAATTATCATATATTTGTAATGATGAAAAACTGTAATAGTTTAAGTCAACAAGAGCTGTCGGAGAACAGCGCAGCTCGACTATTCAATTTTTCAGAGAATAATACATTTACAGCTAGTATATATCATCAGAAAACAAGGCTACAACAATCTGGGGTGGGGTTGGGGGCACAACATAACTATGTGTAAGAATTGACCAAAACTTCACAGAAATATGTAAAAAAATAAATAAAAATAAATCGAGTTTTGAGTGGGGTGCGGGGTGGGGGTGGGGGAGAGGCGGGGGCGGATGGTGGGGGGAGTGGGGGTGCTGAGAGCAACATATATGTGTAAGAAGCTATGTAAGAATTTACCAAAACAACACAAAAGTATGTAAAAAAAAAAAAAATATCAAGTTTTGAGTGGGGATCGGGGAGAGGCGGGGGCTGGAGGAGCAACATATATGTGTAAGAAGCTATGTAAGAATTGACCAAAACAACACAGAAATAAGGTAAAATAAAATAATAAAAAAATATTTCGATTGCGGGGAGTGGGGGTGGTGGGTGGGGGTCAAGATAGCTATGTGTAAGAATTGACAAAAACAACACAGAAATATGTAAAATAAAATAAAATAAAATAAAAATTGAGTTTCGAATGGGATAAACATTGAATAAAAATATTGCAGTTTCGAGCGTGGGGATGGGGTGGAGGGGGATGGGGGTGGGGGTGGGGCAATATAGGTATGTGTAAGTATTGACCAAAACAACACAGAAATATGTAAAAAAAAAAAAAAAAGGTTTCGAGTGTGTGTGGGGGAGGAGGGGTTGGGGTGGGGAGAGAAGCAGGGGGTGGGGGGTGGAGGGAGCAACATATGTGTAAGAAGCTATGTGTAAAAATTGACCAAAAAACACAGAAATATGTAAAAAATAAATACAAATATTCTAGTTTCGAGTGTGTGGTGGGGCGGGGGGGGATGGGAGTGGTGGGGGAGAGGAGGCGGGGGGGGGAAGGGGGCAACATGTTTAAGAATTGACAAAAGCAACACAGAAATATGTAAAAAAAAAAGTTTCAAGCGGGACTGGGGGGGGGGGGGGGGTGGGAGCGGGAGTGAGAGGCGGGAGTGGGTTGGGGGTGGGGGTGGAGGGGGAAACATATATGTGTAAGAATTGACTAAAACAACACAGAAATTTGTTTTAAAAAAAGGAGTGGAGGGGGGTGGGAGTGGGGGCGGTTGGGGGGGGGGGAAGGGAGCCCATGCCCCAATATGGGTGAAGTATGAATAAGATGCATAATGCTATAAGAAATCCCAAACCAAAATTATAGATATATACATGCTTACATGCAAACCTAGATCTGCCTTTATTGCACATTTTATGGGCCATCACAATTTGGGTTCCATTGGAGCCCAGAATTTGCAGAAGACAAAATTACTTACCCAACCCTTTACAACATACTATAAGGAAACCAATTCCAAAATTTAATTCAGCTAGGACAAGAAATGTAAGAGATATAGACCTGTAAACACAGCTTAACACGCACAATTTGATGTGAAACGGACACATTTTAAGGGCTATCAGAATTTGGGTTCCATGTTACAGGAACCAAAATTACTTAAGCAGCCCTTAAGATAATGCTATAAGGAAGCTAATGACCAAATTTGGTTGTGCTAGGGTAAGAATTGTAAGAGATATAGACTTGTAAACACAGCTTACACGCAAAATTTGATGTGAAATGAGACACATTTTATGAGCTATCATAATTTGGGTTCCGTGGGAGCCCATGGGTTACAGGAACCAAAATTATGCAGCCCTTAAGATAATGCTATAAGAAAGCTCATGGCCAAATTTGGTTGTGATAGGATAAGAAATGTTAGAGATATAGACTTGTAAACACAGCTTACACACAAACCTTGATGTGGGACGCCGACGCCAACGCCGACGCCGACGCCGACCCCGGGGTGATTACATAAGCTCTCTTATTCTTCGAATAGTCGAGCTAATAAAAGTATCTATAATTATATTGAGGCCCCATCACAGTTTTTTTCGTTTCATTTACTATTACCTTAGTTTTTGATATAAAATATACTCGGTAAAACAAGTTTTGAATCAAGGCATATAATGGCGCATAAAAAGAAAACCAGTTGACGGATTTGAATATTCTATGTATCAAATCAAAGACAAAAATGTATTTCATTACATAAATAAAATAAACAAAACAATATCACCAGTAAACAATCACAGTAGTTATCCGAATGCACTAAGGGTCACTAAAAAAAGTTGCAAAATTTCTCAATAATGAGTATAACCGCCACCATTTCCATGACACTCCATGAGTATGTCCCTGGTCGAATACACAAATAGTGTTCGAACCCGTACAATGATCGCTGAACCGTCCATAACCGTTATTATCTCAGTTGATAATTGACAAGAGATCAACAATCAACAATAAGTATCGTTTACAATGAAAGTTTGCAAAAAAAAAAAAAAAAATTATTGGTTACTCGAATGTCTGTAACTGTTATTTTTTATGGACTTTTCAACATTTTTTACAAACCCTTTGTGTGTTCGCGATCTTTTTTTAAAGTCAATTCTTGTTTGAAATTTAATGCTTCTGATACCAAATTAACCGGATAGGATAGACCTTGGTTACTAAAAATAGATACTTAAGTTCTGTCATCTAGTTTTATTTGTATATGACTTTATATACCCTGGTCCAAAACTTTTTTACCGAGTATATATTGTAACTAAAAACACTAGATTGTTTATTATGGGGGAGCATATAGTCGCCGCTTTTCCCGTCCGTCCGTGTTTAATATGTGACCACTGGGGCGGGTCCAAATTTGACATCAGGGTCACCATTAGAACAAACTAGTTAGAGGACCATAAGACGATGTTACATGCAAAATATCACAGCTCTATATCTTGTATTTTTGCAGAAGATTTTTTTAAGATTTGTTAAATGAAACTGATAAGCCCCATTGCGGGGGCATTTATGACTTCAGGTGCACCATTCGAACAAACATATAATGATGCTTCACATAAACTTGGGGTCGTCCGTTGTCGAGTGGTGTCAGACTTGAAATCACATGTCCCTCACCGCTGTGGGTTCGATTCCCCATGGGGCCAGGACTGTTTAGTATGTGAGTATCAAGCTATCCAGCTTGCTTGCGGCTTGCTTGCGGAACGTCGGTGGTTCTACTCAGGTGCGCGCCCGTGCACGAAAAAATGCCTGGGGTCTTCCTCCACCAATAAAAAGCTGGAATGTCGCCAAATGACCTTAGCTGTTGGTGCAACTATAAAATCCAGTTTAATGAATTCATATAAGATTCGTCAGAAGCAAAAGGTAACGACGACGACGGACAGACAACGGACGGACGTTGGATCAGGTGATCAAAAACACTGACAGATGACAACGATTTTTGCATTTTGAAGTCCCGATGAGTTTCTTGCATTTCAGATTTACTAAAACATGGCAGAGAAGTAACTGATAATAGAGTATATTGTGCTCAAAATACAAAAACTATTAATTGTTAACATGGGTCTTTTAAGAAAATCCATCTATACATAGTTGTTTTAACATATATACAAGTGCACATAAAATGCAAAACGGTTATAATTTTTACTACATTATTATACACTCTTTTAAGGGACGGGCCTCATTCTTTGACAAAAAACTAATAATCTGAATTTCCTTGTGCAAATGTTTTTCTAATCGCGATTTACAGTTACCCATCCTCCGCCCCCAACCCTCCCCCCCACCCCCACCCAAAATGAATGACTGACTGCCCACACAACTCAATTTACGTGCTATTAAATGACGTGCAACTACTGCATTACCATTCAGTGGCCAAGCTATGAAATCCACGCATCACGTGCACGTTTTGGGGTAAATAAAGGAGCTCTGCAACTCATTCGAACGATTGTTTTAAAAATTGCCTATATTATCGATAAGTTATAAGATTATTCAATTTAATTTAAGATTATTCAATATTTAATTTCATATTATTGTTTATTTACTTACAATACTACTATAAATAACACACACAAATACAATAGGCTCGAAATGTGTCTTTAATACAACAGACCCGTTTAACACGGATGTTTCATTACATGCTTTGTCTAAAACACCATCTCTGCCTGAACATTAAATATTACAAACGGTACTATTAATACACAAGATGCATAATACAAAAAGACGTACCTATTTTAAACGTTAAAATACTATAGAAAATACATCCAACACAAACATCCAATATGAATGACTGACTGCCCACACAACTCAATTTACGTGCTATTAAATGACGTGCAACTACTGCATTACAATACAGTGGCCAAGCTACGAAATCCACGCATCACGTGCACGTTTTGGGGGTAAATAAAGGAGCTCTGCAACTAATTCGAACGATTGTTTTAAAAATTGCCTATATTATCGATAAGTTATAAGATTATTCAATTTAATTTAAGATTATTCAATATTTAATTTCATATTATTGTTTATTTACTTACAATACTACTATAAATAACACACACAAATACAATAGGCTCGAAATGTGTCTTTAATACAACAGACCCGTTTAACACGGATGTTTCATTACATGCTTTGTCTAAAACACCATCTCTGCCTGAACATTAAATATTACAAACGGTACTATTAATACACAAGATGCATAATACAAAAAGACGTACCTATTTTAAACGTTAAAATACTATAGAAAATACATCCAACACAAACATCCAATATGAATGACTGACTGCCCACACAACTCAATTTACGTGCTATTAAATGACGTGCAACTACTGCATTACAATACAGTGGCCAAGCTACGAAATCCACGCATCACGTGCACGTTTTGGGGTAAATAAAGGAGCTCTGCAACTTATTCGAACGATTGTTTTAAAAATTGCCTATATTATCGATAAGTTATAAGATTATTCAATTTAATTTAAGATTATTCAATATTTAATTTCATATTATTGTTTATTTACTTACAATACTACTATAGTGAGAGTGTGTTGTCCTCTGTGTTTTATAATATGAAAATATCCTGGGAGAAAAAGGGAAGATTTTTTATTATTACAGGCGCCATGTATGTATGTGATTTCTAAATATGACTTTGTACATGTATTTCGATCTCATGCTTTTATTTGTATACAAACTGAGAATTTGCAAATAAAACTGAAACTGAACTCTGGATATTGCCAAATCAATGCTGGCGATGCCATTCCCGGGCGTGTAATATATATCCATTAAACTGTATACTTAATTATAAGTACCCGGCTTGTTGCTTGGTGATACGAATCATTGTTCATTTTACTCCAGGGATACATACTCGGTAAAAAACGTTTTGGACCAGGGCAGTGTTCGAACTCGTACAATGATCGCTGAACCATGACATTCGACCATAACCCTTATTATCAACAATCAACAATAATTATCGTTTACAATGAAAGTTTGCCAAAAAAATAATAATCTTTTTATTGGTTACTCGAATGTCTGTAACTGTTACTTTGTATGGACTTTGCAACATTTTTTACAGACCCTTTGTGTGTTCGCGATAGTTTTTTAAAAACAAATTTTGTTTGGAATTTCATGCTTCTGATACCTAATTAACCGGGTAGGGTAGACCTTGGTTACTAAAAAAAGATACTTAAATTTTGTTCACTAGTTTTATATTTATATGACTTTATATACCCTGGTCCAAAACTTTTTTTATCGAGGATATTATCAATGATAAAAATACCGTATCAATAATATCAATCATCAGAAAATTGTACATGTATATGGTAAAATTAACGACCTGTGCAACATCTACCGAAGCTGGTATGACATACATCAGTATGAAATAAACGATATTCGATCTGGCAGACGTGTTTGCACATCTGGACATGACGACGGAAATGTGAAGCTATTGTTAACGTTCTAAAAGCTTTCACCTGTTTGTTATTAGTGCCATATTGATTGAGGTTTACAAGCGGATTATCGGTACTTCTTGAATGGATGTATTAGTGCGTATTTATTACTAATGAAACATTAATGATCCAATAGGTCAAATCAAATGTAAACAGCGGTTTATATAAACCAAATGGGTTTCAATTAAACCTTGGCAACATCGTTTGTTTTAATGCGTATTTGACGATTACATTTCACGCTACAATCCATATAGGGCTTTTTACAGAAACACGGTCAAATATATTTATAGATTACCATGTTATGCATTTTGATTGTTTCCCTCTACATAAAAGGAAGACAAATCCTAATAGTAGTGACTCTGGTTATATAATGCTAAACATTCGTAGCACTTCCGTAACTAAGGTTACGCTTTTTTCCAAAGAAGACGAATATCACTTTGTTATTGAATGTGCATTATATAATGAGATAAGAATAACATCTGTATCGACTACTGGAAAAGACCAAGTATGTTTACATTTTTGGAAATTATAAATAGTGAAAATCAAACACTTAATATAAAAAAGTTTAGTGTCTTTTTCTTTAAAGCCTTTGAGATAAGAGGTCTCAATTTATTAGGTAATAGTAATTATAGTGTCCAAAACACACATTACGTGGTCCCGCCTAAATTCCATTACGCGATGGGAAAGCTTATATTAGCAGAATTTTATAACGGATAGTTCAACACTAAAACACGTTAAAAACATATTTATCTGAAAAAACGTGATAACCTGTTTAAAAGTACCTATTAAATGTTTAAATTTTACAATATGCAAACTTTTTAAAGCCGAAATTAAGGTTTTATTTCATACCCAGCCAACCCCGCTTTCTCTTCTCGGAGAAGGGGTTGGATGGGGTATGAAAGTTAATACTTGGACCAAGTAATGAGTTTTATTAAGTTTTAGTGTATTTTTGCTTTCTGTAAAACGGTGAACTTAAGTTAATTAGGACTTAAATGCTTGTCACCTTTTCCGCATATATTATGGTTTTATAGTTAATTAAAGTCTCGTCATAGTACAGTATTATATACAATACAACAAAACATTTTGATTTTAACTATGCCATTCTAAACTAAAATTGCATAATATAAACAAAAACAATAATAACATAAATTATATACACTATTTATTTCCTGAAGTATGCTTTACAATTATATATTGCGTTACTATTGATATAGTACTTTTGTATCTAACATGGTTTATGAAAATACTCAATGCTGATTGGCTATTGAGGAATTTTTAAAAAAGCTATTAGACCTCTGACGTCACGTCCTTCAACCGTTAAAACGTCATTTTAAACGAAAAACATCCAAAACAACGATTACAATATTTAAAAGCAACTTTACGTTCAAACAACAAATTGAACTAGCTAGAAACGCGATAAAACTGTATATTTTCTTCGTTTGGTGCTGAGAGATGGACGTACAATGTAAATTGTGAGAATGTGTTTGCATTATGTTCAATCTCTCGAAAATGTTTGTATAAAATACATAAAAATCCGTGTCAGATAAAAAATAAAATATTTCCAGCGGGTTAAAATTGTGCGAGATCAAAACCTGGTGTTTGTGACTTGAAACACATCGAAACCGCGGGCCTACGGCCCTTGGTATCGATGGTCTTCAAGTACCGCTCACCAATCTTGTATATATAAGAGAGTATAATAATGGACCTTTGGAAACGGCCGAGCACGACACATACGAAATATTGCAGTCTCGGTTTGATTGAGACTGTTCATGAGCGGTAGTGCAATATGCTAGCTACCGCTCACGCCCTCTAGCCCCGGGTTGAGCAGAACTCACTATTCATAAAATCAATAATATACAATTTTAACCATCCCGAAGATGGCATGCATACGGCGGTGGACATGGAGTTTATCGCTTCTCCAGGTCGTACGGCGTATGGTCCCAGTATCTAATAAAATTAAATGCCCCGAAGAGCGAAATAAACATAATGGAATTTAGTTGGGAGCAGCGGTTATGAAGCCTGCGTATCACAAGCAACAGCCAAAAGACTAAATTAAAAGGCAGTCAACATATCCTATAAGAGGTTAAACAATACCCAGAGCCTTTTATCGGCCGGAGTAGTGGAACCACCGAATCAAAAATTAAGTAAGAAAACAAAAGAAATTGAAAATGTACCACCGATAACAAAATATAAGTATCGGGCTCAGCGATCTCCAAAGATCGAATGAATAACAGTACTGATGTTTTGTATCCGCATGGGTCTTATGAGCTTTTGGAATTTGCTGAATAGAATATATTACTCTTTTTTATATCCGTTAAAGTTAAACAATTTCAGTGTGAAATTATTATGTGTGACATTATGTCTGCAATACGATGAGAGGCTAAAACTGAAGCTCCGTCCCTTCTAGGAGAGTGTAGACCAAACTTTGATACATCTAAAGGTCTCACACCAAAATTATTTTTTCCATAGGTTACTGTACAGCCATTTCCAACATCTGAGCGTCAAAGCTGGGCCGCAGACATTGTTGTTGGTTTAATAGCTTAGTATAGCCAAGACAGTAATTTAAAACAATAAAATACACAAGTTAGCCGGGTTTTTTTTCTCGCTCGTGTTTATGAGACTCCTATGGAAAATACAAAATCCATACACTGTCTAGCTAAATATGTGGTGCTTCAGTCAAACACTTCTGAAATGTAAATGAATCCTAATGTCATCATAGCAGTTTATGTATCATCTGTCGTTTACACTGTAGATGTCTGCTAAAGCAAAAAAAACACCTATTTTTCAAATTAAAAACTGCCTAAAATGGAAAAAAAATCAATAATTATTTTCTGTTTTTTGTCTCTAGGTCCGTGAGCTTTTCAGGGAGATAATAGAGGTGTGAGACAATATTCGTAAAGTTGTACACGAAATAGGTATTCTAGAACACCTTTCAACGCAATCTAGCCATACAAACTATGAATGTTTGAAATATCTTCTTAATTTGTCCATGATCAAAATCGTTCCAAATTTACAACTGGGCTCCAAATCTGCCTGTTTTCTAAGTTTAACATCCATGACCATCTTTTTGTATGTATGTTTTGATTGATTTTATAAACATAAACATCTGAGGTTTTCTATAACAATGTCCGAACATGAACTCTTATGTAACTTGAGACGTCTTAATAAAGAACATCACGAGTGATTAATTAAATTGATAATACTTCAACTTCTTTATTTCAACTTCTTTATTTCACTTAGGTTCACATATATGAACAGCATAAGCAACATGTTACAAAATACATTTACATATGAATGGCGACAAGTCATCACATTGGAAAAACAAAAACATGTATACATCAGAAAACGACTATATATATATATACAAACTATCTAGCAATGAAGTGGGTAGATGTCTATTCAATGTATAAGTATACTACTTACACATTGCAGTTATTAATAATAATATTAATAATAATAATAATAATAATAATAATAACGATAATACTAATACTAATATATTTGAAAAGAATGGTATAGGTGGTGGCTGACATGATAGAAAATAAAAAGTTAAACATATTCAATAAAATAATAACAGTTATTGGTTCCTTCTTTTCCATAGGTTGTGTTAGTCTTGCCCATATTTCCTAATACTTGCATTAATTTGATTTATTGTGCTATTGAGCTTCTTACGACTCATGCGCCATTTCAGGTTCCAGGCTGTGAAGCACATTAAAAAAGTGCGCTTGGTGTATTCGCCGCTTGTATGATAGATGCCTCAAGTGAAAGGCCACATGAAAAGCATTGGCAGGCAAAATAGAAATGCCTCCTAAATCATGCAGTCATTTGGTCAATTTTAGGTTGTGAAACAAAAATGTGCTCAGAAATTAGTTCTACGTAGTATTTAATAATCATTTCAATTTTTTTTCTTAAAGCCGTCATTTTGAGTTAATATTTTAGGTCTGAAATGTCTTTAGGTTGCTTTTTTAATCAAACTTTTTTTTAATCAAACTATTATTATCTTTTTGAATGAACATGTAGTTTGCATGTTTACAATAAGAATTTATTCTTTATCAAATCGCCTTACAAAGCGAATTAAAGCAATTATATATCCATTAATTTAAGTAGTATGTGATAACATTGTCGAGCACCTATTCCGTCTTTAAGTCGGTATTATGTCACCAGTGCTGGTGGACATCCTTAAACATCCCTTTTGGAATGACAAATGAAATAATGTTGAAAGTCCCATGTGTCAATAAAATGCATTTGTAATTGATGTACATTTACTATATTAAACATTAGGGGCATTAGATCGCACGTATTGACAAGACATTTCATTTGGTATGACAATTCAGAGATTGTAACACAGGAGCAAAAGAATTCTGATTTTTGTTCGATTTCAGTTTTTCATTTATATGTCTCGAAGGACACATTGGTATACCTTAGTGATGATGATATTATCTGGGTAAAAACTGAGGGTAAAAGATTATCATTTAGTAGTGATTTATATATTTGTTTAACCTATGTATTACCCGATGATAGTAGCCGCCAGGCAATGGTTGAAACCAATATTTTTGATCGCTTATTAGAATCTATTGCATGTATTGAAAATAAAAGTATAAATGAGTGCAAAATGTCAATTCTCGGGGAATTTAATAGTAGTACATCCACTAATTGTGATTATTTCATAAACGATAACAATGTTCATATGCATATGTTGCCTGATGATTATATTTCTGATATTGAATTGCCGCGTTATTCTGAGGATAAAGGTCATGTGAATAACAATGGGTTACTTTTATTAGATTTGTGTAAACAGAGTTCTTTGCATATTTTAAACGGTAGATTTGGCAATGATAAAGGTGTCGGTCGCTATACTTGTGTAGGCAGTTCAGTAGTGGATTATGTTTTGGCGTCACAGAATCTATTAACACATCTTAGTGAGTTCGAAGTTGGAGAACCAAATATTTTGTCGGACGATTGTTTAATAACATTTTCTTTAAATTTTTGTAATCCAAGCAATAAGCCGTCGCTCGTAAACAACAGTTATGCTCGATTAAGTTATAAATATGTATGTAACAACGATAAGAAGCGTGATGTTATTGAGAGTTTCAATACAGAAAAAATTAGTGGTAATTTGAATGCTTTAAATGAAAAAATAGAACAGTGTACGAATAGTGGGGATATAAATTCATGTATTCATGATTTTAATGCCATTATTGAAGATGTTTCTTCACCAAATTTTAAGCGCAAATTTAGTTGTAATAGCGATGTTAAAGCGGATATTCCTGTATTTAAGAATAAAAAGAGAGAATAGAGAAAGTAAAAGTGACATAAATATAATTAATATGGGTTAAGCTCGGTCACATAATAAATCTACTGTTAGAAATTGTAGGACGGATTATGATCGAGTGAAAACAGCTACTTTTGTAAACGCAAAATATAAAAATGCAAAATTATATTGGAATATGTTAAAAGAAGCATCGGGACTTAAGCCAACAAATATACCATTGACTTCTTTTGAACAATATTTTAAAGCTATTACTAGTCCAAATAACGAGTTCTTTGTTCCAGATGAAGATGTTGTACATTTTAATGAACGGTACGAAAATAATGATTTAACGTGTTTGAAGAGTTGCATGTGAATTTTACTGAGGATGAGATTATTAAATCAATTAAGCAACTGAATTCAAATCGATCGTCTGGACCTGATATGTTATTAAATGAAATGTTCATTCATGGTAAAACTATTTTATCACCAGTTATTTGTAAAATGTTTAATAAAGTGTTTGAGGTTGGGTATTTTCCAGAAGTCTGGTCAGAAGGGTATGTTATTCCTCTTCACAAAAAGGGCAATATTAATGATGTAGAAAATTACCGTGGTATTACTTTATTAAGCTCTTTGGGCAAATTATTTACACGTACACTAAACAATAGATTATCGGAGTGGGCAGAAACTTACAGCGTTCTAATTGAAGCACAAGCTGGATTTAGATCGCACATGAATACTGTTGATAATATATTTGTTTTAAATGGTTTAATTACACATATTTTAAATCAAGGAAAGAAATTGTATTGTGCATTTGTTGATATTACTAAAGCCTTTGACTATGTTGTGCGTGGTAATTTATGGTATAAATTAACAAAGTTCGGTATTCGGGGAAATATTCTTGATATCATTTAATCAATGTACTCATGTGTTAAGTCTAAAGTTAAATACTGTAACCAATTGAGCGATGAATTTTACTGTGTACTTGGCGTTAGGCAAGGGGAGTGCCTATCTCCATTGTTGTTTTCTATGTATTTAGTGATATAGAAGATGCATTCATACATAGTGGCTTTAAAGGTTTAGATAATAATATGTTTAAGATGTTTATATGCTGTTATATGCAGATGATATAGTTTTGTTTGCTAACACTGCAGCAGAGTTACAAAATGGACTTAATATACTATCTAGCTATTGTAAAGAATGGAGATTGAAAATAAATTGTACTAAAACAAAAGTTATGGTATTTAGAAAGGGCGGAATGCTACCACGAAATTTAGTTTTTATATATGATGGTGCTTCATTAGATATAGTTAGTAAGTTCACATATTTAGGTATAGTCTTTTCTACTGGAGGGTCTTCAGCCGAAGCACAAACTACTCTTGCTGGTCAAGCGCAAAAAGCCATTTTCAAAATGAATAGGTATTTATATATATTTACATTTATATCCCCAAAGCATAAATTAGGTCTGTTTGATAAATTGATAACTCCAATCTTAAACTATGGATGTGAAGTGTGGGGATTTATGCAAGCTATATCAATTGAACGAGTGCATTTACAGTTTTGTAAACACATTTTGGGTGTTCAGAAGAAAACTCAAAATGATTTCATATATGGTGAACTTGACAGAACGTCATTTATTACAAGAAGATATTTTATAATAATTAAATATTGGTTAAAAATCATGAGAGTACATGATCGTAAATATGTGAAAATTGTTTATAACATGCTGCTTAATGACTGTGAAACATATCCTCAGAAAATAAACTGGGTTTCCCAGTTGTAACACTTATTGTCCTCGCTTGGGTTTATTGATGCATGGTTACAACAAAGTGTTGGTAACGATAATATTTTTCTTGCATTATTAAAGCAAAGGTTAAATGACAATTTTGTTCAGAATTGGCATAGTCGATTAGAAAATTCCACTAGAGCAGTTTTTATATAAACATTGCAAAGTTTCTGTTTCAAACATATCTAGATAATATAAATGTTTTCAAAATGTGTCAAGCACTAACTAACTACGGGTGTCATCTCATAGACTGCAAATTGAAGCCGGTAGGTGGGTTAAACCAAATAGAATTCCTGTAAACGATAGAATATGTGTATTTTGTAATAAATTTGAAGATGAATTCCATTTTATGTTGGAATGCCAAACATACATAATGTTAAGGAAGCAATATATTCCTAAATATTTGTATAAGAGACCAAATATGATCAAGTTTCTGGAATTATTAAACTCACAAAATAAGATATATATTCGCAAACTGTGTACCTTTGTTTTAAAAGCATTTAAGTTACGAAACGAAACACTATACAGAAATTAGCTATTTCTAAATATAATGCATGTACTATGTCATGGTTGTAAACATATATGTCATGTTTGTAAACGTATGTACGTATTAATCAATATGATAACAAGCATATTGACCATTTTAATTAGAAACGTTTTTTGGTGAAGAATGCAAGCACATTGGTAATACGGACCGTCAGTAAAGTGTTTTCATTTACTAGGACTGCGTGTCTTGTAGTTTGACTGTCAGTGAAGTGTTTTCATTTACTGGGTTAAAACTTGTCTTCACTCAACAACGGGTATCTATGTCATTGTTTATTTAAAGTCTGTGGTAAACAAACTAAGTTAAAGTAATCACCAATTAAATTGCAACTATTAATAACTATTAAAAATCCGTGGTGGATTAATAGACATGTATATCTGTACTAATATTTACATTATATGATATATGTTTATCATACGGATAACAATCTGTTTTATTTGACTCATTTGATATAATACATGTGTTAAGTCAGCTCAGTTAAGATAAACTGCATATTTGGACATGTATTGTTTGTAATAACTACACTGTTGCCATGCTTTGTAATTGTATTTTGTATCCTCATGGGCTTTTAAGCCTATTGGAAATTGGAAATAAAGATCTATCTATCTATATTCATATATCCATTTACACGTAGGGTTTGAAAAAAAGCATATTATGAATTTTGAGACTAAGAATATGTCAATAATGGTCTCAATATTGTGTGTATTTCGCGCTTGATTGGAGGTACGGTTGAACTGCAAAATAATGAGGTGAAATCGTCTGCCCTGATTGCATGAACACATTTTATTTTGTTAAGTACTTTAAATTAGTGCAGCTTTCGATATTCCTAATTCTAAAAAAGCCAACTCAAGTTATGTTGACAGCATGGTTTACTAGAATTACCTCTACAAATGCGTTTGAAAATGAAATTTTCGAAATCATTAATGTTAACGCTGAAGTAAAATTACTTGAATGTTAAATAGTATTCAATTGAAAGGGAGGTCTGGAAGGATTATCCATGTTTCTTTGATTTATATACGGAACATCTGAACAAAAAATGGGTCAAACTTTTATTTTTTTTATGTTATTTCCTATCAATCTTAAAAAGTGTATATCTTTAAGCGGACTTTGATTCATGTTCTGTGCTGTATCATCATATTTCATGTTTTCCTATAAAAAGAGTGTAACTCTCAAAATATGTAACAATTAAAAAATAAATATTGTTTTTACAAACTATTGGTCAAAGCAAAATAATTATCACACAACTATTCTAAAATTTATTTGAACTAAAAACATTAGTTAAGATACAAACTTGAGTAACTAGGGATTTTTATCGGTATATTTTCTGAACACGTTATGAAAACGAAAACACAAAATCCCTGTTTAAAAACATCTGAACAAGTTTCCTATTATAAGCGGTTTCATTTATTATTTAATTTATATCGTCCGCCACTCCGCGCTATCCGTCTTTTTGTTCCATTTCAAAATGAAATTCTTCCGACTTTCATAGTATTCTTTGTTTTTTCCATGAGCCAGACAGAAAGTAAAATATCAAAGTGTTGCTAATATTGATTTGAATTCGGATTGTAAAAGAAAAACTTCCATCCATTTTAAGATCATTGCAAGGGAAGTTTAAATGTAACAAAACAAAATGCATCTTCTACAAGATTAAACATATAAAAAAACAAAACAAAATACTCCAAAGCCTATATTTGAAAAAGTCAAGGATATAGGCTGAGGTATGCTAATTATAGCACGGGCATGGCCATGACCCTTTCCAGGAGTGACCTGAGCAGTTTATATTGAAATAATACACTTTCCTTTTTCAATTTGTATGTTCTGTTTTATTTTTATCTTCGGAAAAGCAAACATTGTGTCATATGGAAAAACAATTAGTGACCCGCAACCTAGAGTTCTCGTTGGCATATGCTAGGAGGTCGTTCCATTATCGTATGCCTTTTAGAAAGAAAGAGTTGGTGGTCTTTTTCAGGGTAAGGGTATTTTGTGTTTTAGACACTAAAGTTTAGTTAGTATGTCAGTGACGCGGCTTTGTTATATATTATCATGATTGCAAACAAATATTTATGTTCGTCCTTCCTTTGTTGTGACTAAATTATTTTTGTCATAGATTCCAGATGAATGAGCGGTATTTTATGACGGCCTAGCATAGGGTCTTTGGGATGTTTCTTTGACTTTACCGTTTCTTAATTAAATGCGCTCTTTTGCGATATTGCGAAAACTATTTTTTGCGTAGGAAGAAGAAGTTGTTGTTGTTGTAGTATGTGTAGCAGCAGCAGCAGAAGCAGTAGTAGTAGCATTACTATTATTATTTTGATTGTATAGCACGAGCTCCTTGAATTATTGTAAATCATAGTTATATTTGATAACGTAATTGTTTCACTTTTTGCATCCTAACAGGTCAGATGGGCCCCGTTTTATGAAACAACTTACGGCTATTTTGATAGTAAATCAGTTTCTTCACTATAAATTACAACTTTCAAATAAACGCGATTTCATTTAATTTTCTTTTAATTTTAAATACTACGTGCACACATATTTGCCTACAATTGAATGCTTTGGTAAACAAACTCAACGATTTTAAAATTTAAGACTTATCGTAAGATGTTTAATAAAATAGGGCCATGGATATAATATAGGATTTAAGACGTTAACATATCACATTTGAAGCAAAATCTTTCTTTCCCCCCATATTTTTTCCGCCATTTTGGACCATTTTTTTGTTATCAGGAAAATAGAGGGTATGGGTAGCTAATAGCATAATTTATCATTTTACTATAGAGTGTAATACATACCGATATATAATGAGTTAAGGGGAAAATATATAAAGAAGTATTATTGGAAAAGACCAAGTAAGTTTAAATTTGTGGAACTCATATATACTCGGTAAAAAAAGTTTTGGACCAGGGCAGTGTTCGAACCCGTAGAATGATCGCTGAACCATGACATTCGACCATAACCCTTATTATGTCAGTTGATAATTGACAATAGATCAACAATCAACAATAATTATCGTTTACAATGAAAGTTTGCAAAAAAATAATAATATTTTTATTTGTTACTCGAATGTCTGTAACTCTTACGTTTTATGGACTTTGCAACATTTTGTACAGACACTTTGTGTGTTCACGATATTGTTTTAAAATCAAATCTTGTTTGGAATTTAATATTTTGATACCAATTAACCGGGTAGGGTAGACCTTGGTTACTAAAAAAAGATACTTAAATTCTGTCCACTAGTTTTATTTTTATATGACTTTATATACCCTGGTCCAAAACATTTTTTACCGAGTATATAGTGAAAATCAAAAAATTATAAAAAAATCTGAGTGTCTTTGTTTTTAAAGCCTTTGAGATAAGAGGGCTAAATGTGTTAGATAATAGTAATTAGTGTACAAAACACATTTTATTATTAAAATATATGAAACCTACTCTTTAATATAAAGACCAGTTAACTTAAAGTTGTTTTTGTTTTGTTCTGTTTTTTAATAAAGATTTTAAATGTTATTAAAGTTTATTTGATGTTTTCTATAAAAGGCGAAATAAAGTTACTTAGGATTTAAATGACTGTCATCTTCTCCGCATATATTATGCGATTAAAAACTGTTTAAAATGTATTAATGATATACATGATTGAAAATATTTCTTGAATTGTTACTTTCAAAAGCTTTATAATTATATATCGTGTTGATGTTGAAACGCTAGTACTTTTGCATAAGTATACATAACTATTTCATGTACCTGCTGTCAACCTTGTATATATGTTTTGTGTCCGCATGGGTCTTATGACCTTTTGGAATTTTCTGAATAAAAGATATATATATATATAAATAAACGTGCATACTGTGCTATTTTTATACTCGATATCTATGTCAAAATTTGGGTATACTATTTTACAGTGAAAATGTCAAAATGTCCAGATACATTTGCCTTTTATAGCAAAAATACGAACGAGGATTACATTTGTTTGTGTATGTTTTGAACGATAGATACATATGTGATTGAAAATTAATCGTTGTTTTTCAATATGTCTAATGTTATGACTCGATTTCACTTCTTTTTCGGTGAAAATTTGGAAATAAAAAATCGTGTCTTTTTGAAAAAAAAAAGTATAGTGCAAAAAAAAAGGTGCAATGACCTACCCTGTTTTTGATAATGTTTTATCTAAATGATACAAAAGAAGCTTTAAATATCAGTTTATAAAAAACAACATCACAGCCCTACGTCCTTTCCCAACATAGATCATAATCATTGCAATCTGTCAAGAAAGAAGATAACTGCCTATAGATGTTCTACCAAATATATAGCAACAATAAGTATTAGACTGGAACTATTTGAAATTATTGAAACATTATAAACATGTATTAGAACATATTAGAAAACTCTTTACTAGAATTAACAGTTAGTTTGAGAGTTTAAAAAGTAAACTATCTTGAAACATTTATTTTCATTAGGATTCCAGATACAGATTAAGATAATCTACTCTTTGTTAAACATATACAATTAATGTGCGAACGATGAATAAATAAGGTTTTTATGAAAACATTAAGCATGATTTTATTTATAGTTGCATTGTGTACGTTGTGATTGGGGTAATCCTCCACGACACCCGCATACATATCACGGAGAAATAAAAGGGCCACCAAGTTTGCATGTCCTTTTTAATTAACAGTTTGAACAATGTAAAATGCTCCGTTGCTCTTTACTATGTGTCAAATATACACGTAGTTATAACATATAGGTACAGAACCAATGGTCTCTGATAATTCTTTTAGAATGGCATAGTTAAAATCATATGTAATGTTTTACTGTATATAACACTGATCTGTTAGAATGCAAAAGCTGAAACCATTCCGTTATCAAATAAAACTATGATTTAAAAAATAAAATTCTCTGACTTGAAAATGTCAAAACTTGCCCAGCCAACATCCGATATCAAATAGAAATAATACTTCCTTTAGTATATTAAGTCAGTATGATACGAGGATAAATATGTTGTTTTTTGTGACTCTAAAAAAGTTCAAGGAGCTCTTGCTGTACAATCAAAATAATAATGGTAATGCTACTACTACTGCAGCTGCTGCTGCTTCTACAGATACAACAATAACAACTACAACTTATTCCGCCTACTGAATTCTAAGCTGTTTCATAAAACAAGACCCTGTACTATGACGAGACTTAAATAAACTATAAAACCTATAAAAATATATTCAAAATATAGTCAACTTACATGTCCAGCACACAATCGTACATGTGATCATTAATACCAACTGTATTACGACACCCGCTAACTTAACCACGGACGCTTACAAAATGCGGATCAATTATATTCTACAACAGCGAATGTATGTACGCCGATTCAACGAAAGGTGTACAATGTACATACAGGTTATAACCTGGACGGAATAGGTCAATATTTTCTCATAAGCAACCTTATTAAATAAACGATATTCTTCAACCAGTAGTGACGCCTTCCTGTCGTGCCCTGAATGGTGTATTCTCTTACTGCTCTGGCTTCTACCAAGTCATTGAGTACCTTCATTGTGGCTTTCTAGGCTTTTTTTTTTATATTATATTTACACGAGCATATTTGTGTTTTACTTATATTGCCTATTGATGCTGCCTTGTTGGTTAGAGATTAGATCATGGCGGGGATTTCTTTATTTACACTGTCCTGTTTTAATGGGATGACAGTTGGGTAAGTGTGAGGTTTGGTGCACCCTAGAACCGGTTTAAGCCCCCAGTGGCCTACTTTGCCACTGACCGTTCCAAGGCGGTAGCCCTATTGTCAACCCTTTTGTGTTTGTGATGTCGTTTGCATTTTTTATTACTTTTGCCTTTTCGTTTGTCTGTTTGCGTGTTTGTTTTTGTGTTTTGTGGTTGACTGTCGTCCTTGAATGCTGCTTTCCCTGTCCGATATGTTTATCCTTTTTTTTCTAGCAGACTTGTGAATGCTGTTGGCAACGTATCGATTGGTTTAGAGTAATTATAGATATTTTTAATTGTCAAAGAGCACCTCAAAATGTTTCCTTAATTTAAATATTATATAAGTTATATAGTTAGTTTTTGCTTTGTTAAATTCCCTGAATATTTTTCTTCACATCCATATCTTACTTTTTTCATTTTAGTAGTGTTAAGCAATTTTATTCGTTTTAAACAGGGCGTATAGGAAAAATCTGTGTCAACAATTCACACGACAAGAAGGATATGCACATTCATTATGCTAGTCATTTTGTCTTTATTTGGTCCCTTAATACTAACTAAGGGTTTTTAATCTGGCTAAACATTTACTCGGATAATATCCAACGAAGACTATGGTATGGATAAGTACTAAAGCCGGCGTTTATAACAGCAGAGACGTATTTGTTTTCTTATTTGATACCCATGTAAGCTTCTAGCTTCTTAGGTACTTACAGATAGTGTTTTCCTTTTCTTGAACTTGTCCGAGCTTTAAGCAATATCAAAACTCTGGCCAAGTTTGCTAAATATCAAATAGAAAATGAAGGAGATAGACTGCATTTTTCAGTAAGACAAAGGCCATATATGTGCTACTAATCCGATCAGGCTTTTTATTTTTAACTTCTCAGAGGTTTTATTGATAAGAAGACACTGGCAATGTTTGTTAAAGATCAAAATAAAAACGAAGGCTATATTGTGTTCAACGTAGAGTTAAAAATGAAATGGGTTGAATCATTGTTTATATTGTATGAACCTTCCAAATAAAATATCAAGAGTATATCTTTTTAAGCGAAACAAAAACGAATATCCAAGTTTCTTTTTCTTTTATCACATCTAACGTGTTAAACTTATTCACGAAATATTTATTCCATTTTAAATGGGATTGTCTTCAGAACTGAACCAGAAAAAACATGAAATAGATCTAGAATATATATTTTAGAGTAAGTATATATAACAAGTACATTCAATATTTTATCTGCCACGTCTCATATCACTTTTTCATATATTTCCTTAAATACGGTGTTTCGAATGTATGGAAACACCATCTTCACATTTTCTTATTTCATTCAAGGAACTACATACACGGCAAAGCAATGTTGTACACAATCTGATGATCCTAAATGTGGATGGCTGTAAACCCTGGTGACGCCGCAACGGAAATAATGGACTGGAACCCTTGAAGTCTCCATGTTCTGAAAACATAAAACAAAGGAGACCCAAAACACTGTTTTTGATAACAGACGAGGGTGGGTGGTGGGTTTATGTTGCGAATATTCTTAAAATAAACAATATTGTAGTATGCAACAATGGGTAATTTACATGCATTAATCATATAAACATAAACTGAATTGAATTGAATTGGGTTAAAGACTCACCGACGACACATGCAAGGTTATATGGCGCCTAACATGAATGAACATGCCAGGCTCATCCTCCATTTATATCGAGACAAAATATGGAGAATGCGCCTAAAACCTTCTCACCTACAGAACTGCAGAGTTGCTGCAAATTCTATTGTAGACATCCATTTTCACTGGAGCCACGTTTATTGTTTTTCTGCCTCTGCTCTAGTGATTTGAGCGAGTGGCACCTGAAACATTGAAGGGGTCATGTTGTTTTAGGTGCCATTATGAAGACCTTTAATGAGCATGAACAAAAAATGAAAGAATGAACATTAATTTGGGGTTCTACCCCTCTGCCTACCCCTCTGCCTACCCCTCTAACGGGATCTTCAGTGGTCCTATTCCACACGGGGCTCAAATATAAACTAAATAAAAAATGAGCCAACTGCTTCTGATTAGTAACACGAATAATTACACATAAAACATAAAGTACATGAAGTAATAAAACAAGTTCTAAAACAGAACGGTATATACAGAACGATGACATTTTGTGCATCGACGTCACCAATTACTAACATTTTAATTTTTTTAACACAATGACGTCATGCATCTGTTCACGTTATTGACGTCATTATTGTTGCGCGTGAATTTTATCTCGACCCTAGGGTGAGATGGAAATATCTAGGCCCGGTAAAATGACGGATTTTCTTGTCCGGTATGCAAGAAAACCCTAGGGTGAGATGGAAATATCTAGCCCCGGTAAAATGACGGATTTCCTTGTCCGGTATGCACGAAAACCCCGGTAAAATGAGGGATTTCCTTGTCCGGTATGCAAGAAAACTCTTTCGTGCATACCGGACAAGGAAATCCGTCATCTTGCCGGGGCTAGATATTTCCATCTCACCCTAGGGTCGAGATAAAATTCACGCGCAACAATAATGACGTCAATAATGTGAACAGATGCATGACGTCATTGTGTAAAAAAACCATTAAAATGTTAGTTATTGGTGACGTCGATGCACAAAATGTCATTGATATGCAAGAAAAAGAATCCACCATGAGTTTATCCATGTGAGATAGGTAAATCTCACCCGAGGGTCAGAATTGTAACCAGGGACGAGGCTCTCATGATGGATTTTTATAATCTAACATGACGTGTGACTTATGACGTCATGATGTTAAGTCGACGTCGCCTTAATCTGGCGTTAAATCAGCAAAGTCATTGATTTTATGCCGGTAATAAACACATAATGGGAGAAAAATAATCCATCATGAGTGATCCATGTGAGATAGGGAAATCTCACCCTCGGGATCAGAATTGCAACCAGGCACTCGGCAGAGCCTCGTTCCTGGTTGCAATTCTAATCACTCGGTGAGATTTCTCTATCTCACATTGATACTCATGATGGATTCTTATAATCACACATGAGGAAAATACATATCTCGCATGACTACAGTTGGGGAAAATGTGTTTCTGAACATTCAAACAATTCTTTTTTTCTTACTGCTGAAAGACAAACATATAGGTGTAACACGTTCATTGTTTTTTGAATTGTGTCGTGTATGTCATGAAATAAAAACGAAATGATATCATTCATATCTAGGCCCAATTTTTATGACATATTGCCAGTGTTATGCCAAAACATGCATTTAACAGAAACGAATGTAACAGGTGGTGAGGAAATCGTGACTCAACCGGGACTCGCACACAGGGTCTCTGGTTAACCATACCAACGGTCTACCAACTGAGCTAACCATTTACCCACAGTTACACTAGGTTTTCTTGCATTTAACTGTTCCCGGTCCCCCGCTGGGTGCCATACACACCACCAGACTTAAATTCGTCCCTGAATTGCTATATTACAGGAAAACCAAAGCTGGTGTTTCTCGGGCTCCTCCCTTATGAGCCCCCAAATATAAACGGTGGTTTCCATATAACAGTACAACACTAACAGTATGATCAAACAATTACACTCTAGTATCAACACGTTTACACAGATTATTCACACATTTATTTAATTTGAAATCTGGTTTCAGAGCTTTTCTATGGACATACTTCTGGAAAAGGAATTGAATTGAATTGGGGTTTTAAGGCGCACCAACACATGAAAAGGTTATATGGCGCCTAGCAGGCATGAACATGCCAGGCTCATCTTCCATGTACATCGAGATAAAATATGGAAAATGGGCCTAGAACCTTCTCACCCTGAACTGCAGAGTTGCTGCAAATTCTATCGTGGAAACTCCATTTACGCTGGAGCAACGTTATTGTTTTTCTGCCACTGCTCTTTTGATGCGAGCGAGATGGCACCTGAAACAATGCAGGGATCATGATGAAGAAAAGGAGTCAATACTGATCCACTGCAAGCAACAAACACAAACATGTGAGAAAAGTAGCAAACTCGGTTTCATTTCAGTCTGTTCATGAGTATGAGTGGTAATACAGAGTGCAACACCTCTCACGCCCATAGCGCCGGTTTAAGAGGTATCCCACTTTAAGCCACAAAGATTCAACCCGATGATCCCAAAGGAACTGTTAGTAATAACACTACTGATTGGTAATCGGGAACTCTATGAACAAAATGCTTTCGTTCCAGTCCCTTTTCACTGTACATTTTTTAATGTTTGAAGAATTATTGAAAAGAAAAAACCCAAATTAGTCTGACAATTTGAAAATTTTCCTATAGCTGAGCTGTGTTGAAAATGGAAAACTATTCAATCATGAGCATTGTAATAACCCGTGAATGTAACGTTAAATTTAATCGGCACATACACATTAGTAAATGACCTGAATCACCTGGCCAAAGTTTTGATAAACGGTTTTGTAGTGGAATTTTGCCGTTATTTGGAGGGTTAGTTTCTTTAAGAACGAAATGATATTTGCCATTACGTCGTCCCACCTTAATTCCATTAAGCGATGGGAAAGTTTATATTTGACGGATGTTATAACGGATATTTCGACAATAAAACAGGTTTAAAAACATTTTTTATTGAACAAATGAAATAAACTGTTTAAAATTACAAATTAAATGTTTTAATTTTACACTATGCAAGCTTTTAAAGCCGAAATTAAGGTTTATTTTATTCAAATATCTTTGTAAACAAATCTCCAGAAATGTAAACTTGACAACCCTTATACAACTGAATAAAGTGAACAACAATAAACAAACAATACACGGATGATGACGAAGATCTTTAATGAACCTATTTGCATGTACATGTTCACGCACGCCAGTCGACGGTCATTTGTATACCACCTTATACATAGTTGATTACCATATCATCCCTTCTTTGTAAATAGTTTTAGCTATACATTTAGCATAATTTTTAATAATTGACCATTTCATTTTCATCGGTTTTCGCGCACAATATGACATAAGTATGTGTCAACGTGCCGTAAAACACCATTTATTCATTATTTCTTCAATAAAATGACAAAATGACAAAATGAAAATTAATTTGTGTTTTATTTCTATCCCTCTACCTGGACAAGCAGTGGCTCCTAGTTTATTGAAGACACAAAATGCTATTTTGAAGAACTATATCCGTGTGGATTATTTATATTCCACTAGTCTAGACAATGTGACCATTTGAGCAGAAACAACTATCACATACACCACAACTGTAGTCTCCATGTACACTAATATGCTGTAATGTGTTTTGTTTTGTTTTGGGTTTAAGGTCATTTTTAAGCACAGTTTAGGCTATGTATGACGTCCGATTTTTAGTTGTGAATGCAGACCGTCCACTTATTTCTGGGTAGAATCAGTAATGTATATCTCCCTCCATCCATAAGAATCGAAGAAAAGGGATATATAAATCATTGAGAACACTACAGATGAGGGATAGCGTCATTTAGTACATTCGGTAAAGTAGTCTCAAGGGTTTTAAACAATTGACTAAATATATGGACTGAGCATTAGTACATCTATATTCAGACGCACAGTCTGGTCTTCGAAAAAAACATGGCAAGTATTTAACAAATAATGTATGGTGCTAAGGTCCATATGCATGTTTATGGACTAGGGAGTTAGACCTAGAATGTTCTATGGACCGAAGCGAAGCTGAGGTCCAAAGAACTTTTTCGGGCTGACTGCCCAGTCTATAAACATGCATATGAACCTCAGCACCATACATTCATTACGTGGTCCCGCCTTAATTCCATTAAGCGATGGGAAAGCTTATATTAGCAGGGTTTTATAACTGATATGTCGACAATAAAACATGTTTAAATACAATTTTACTGAAAAAAAATACGATAACCTGTTTAAAATTTACATATTAAATATTTTACAATATGCAAACATTTTAAGCCGAAATAAAGGTTTTATTTCATACCCCTGCCAACCCCGTTTTCACTTCTTGGAGAAGGGGTCGGATGGGGCATGAAAAACTCATTTTGACTATTTTAAATTATGCAAATACAGAAAGGTTAGAAAAAGCACAGCTTCATTTTGGTAAAGAAGTTGTATGTGTTAAGGCAAATATTTAAAATAATTTCCTATATTGAGAACTCGGTAGAGTCCAATTAAAAAGTCAATTGTTTAATTCAATTCTTTATTCAGGACAAACATTACAATGCTTTTCGTCAATATAATACAGGCGGATTATATTGTATCATCTTTAATTCTTTCAAAATGCTGTAAGTTTTTCATATGCATGTAATATTTGAATGTGAACTGTTGAATGCAATCCATTCTGATTGAATAAAATATGTTTAAAAGGAAAACATAAAATCACAACGATTAAAACAAGTTTTTCTTTGTTCAAAACACTAGTATTTTTAATATATTTAAAAATAATATAAAACTAAACAATCAACTAGTCTAATTAATGTAAACTTAGATATTGCAAAGTATATTACATCTCATGAACATACCGAGTCTGCTACTTTCCTCTCTTGTTTGTGTCTGTTGCTTCCAAGAGATCTCCTTTTCAGTATTTGTTAAATAATGCCTTCATAACTTGCCGTATTTTACTTCTAAATCAGTATTTATCCAAGTAATTATTGTTTGTTTATCCAAGTAATTATTGTTTGTTTATCCAAGTAATTATTGTTTGTTTAATGCCTGCTTTTTTGTCGACTGCTTTTATGAATGCTACCTTCTTGTTCGACCATTTCGTGGTTACGCCTTAATTCCATTAAGCGATGGGAAGGCTTATATTAGCAGGATTTTATAACGGATATTTTGACTATAGAACGTGTTTAAACACATTTTTTCAGTGATAACCTGTTTAAAACTATTTATTAAATATGTTAATTTTACAATATGCAAATGTTTGAAGTCGAAATTAAAGTTTTATTTTATACCCCAGTCAACCCCGTTTTCGCTTCTTGGAGAAGGGGCTGGATGGGGTATGAAAGTTAATACTCGGACCACGTAATGACTTTAGTATATACTTTCATCATATCTTTTTCCTGAGATAACAGTACACAAAACGTACTTGTGGGCAATCGTGCCATAAAACAATAACCGGTCAACTATTATCAAGAAAACGAAATGCCGACAACGTTCTCGAGTACTTCCTGGAAAAGCTGGCCATTTCTGTACATATTGATTTTGTTGGTACCTTTTTCCTCATGTCCTAGTTGAGTTTTGACCATTTTTCCATTTTTCGAATTCAATTCTACCAGATTTTCCTTTACCGTATGTCTACCACCGTCCTCCAATCTCGTTACTGTAAACCGCATTGTTGGCAAAAATAATTATTTGTTCAGCCTTTCATTGTAATATGTTTCAAATGTTGCTTAAATATATTTTGAATGGGAACATTTGCTATTGGTAAATATTCGACGCTGTTACCACCAACAGAAATTATTGTTTAAATACCTTTGATATTGACTCTCATGTGTTCATCTGTAGAGTTATTAAAATAAGGATTATAACAATCCCAAAGTGGTAGTGACCTACAAATACAGCAGGATTGGTGACTTGGTCAGTCCATACATAACGCGCTCACTGCATCCGTACGGTACTGCCACCTTGTAAATAGTATTTATGTTAGCTATATTTGCAAACTAATGACACCATTCAAAATAAGTTTAATATAAAAACAACTGTAGTTATAACACTTTAAAGTTGAAAATGTAATTACCTACATATTTACAATTATATACGACTTAAATAACAAGCATATGTAAGACAAAGTTATATTAATTGGATGTCAAATATGGAATAAGAAGATTTTCAATATATTATGGTCAAATAATCTTAAGGCAGACTTCATCAGGTATTGGAGACAAAGCACGAAGTACTTTGTACTGACAAAACGTGTATTTTTGGTTGGTACGCTGTAAAATTACTGATATGAATTAGCTAGTATAATATTTATCCGCAAAAATGAAATGCACACAATTCAGTTAAATGCATTTCTTTATTCGGCACAAACTTATGTAAACATACATTCAAGATAATCAGAATTATTGATTA
>JAWPHD010019425.1:0-35756 GCA_037043455.1 Cyrtodaria siliqua | reverse complement strand
CACTGTTGTATTTTTTTTGTCATTGTTGATTCAGTATTTGGCTTGGGTGTTGTTTTTGTTTGAGTATATGTTGATCCTGTTGTTGTTGTTCCAGTCATATCGACTTCACTGTTGTTTTATTGTTGTCAGTGTTGATTCCCTATTCGGCTTGGGTGTAATTGGTGTTATTATGTTGGTCCTGTTATTGTTGTTCCATCGACTTCACTGTTGTTTTGTTGTTGTCATCGTCGATTCATTATTTGGCTTGGGTGCTGTTGTTGTTTAATATATTGATCCTGTTGTTGTTGTTCCAGTCATATTTACTTGACTGTTGTTTTGCTGCTGTCATTTTTGATTCACTATTTGGCTTAGGTGTTGTTGTTGTTTGATTATTGATCCTGTTGTTTTTCTTCCATCGATTTTACTTTTGTTTTGTTGTTGTCATTGTTGATTCAGTATTTGGCTTGGGTGTTGATGTTGTTTTATTATATGATTATACATTGATCCTGTTGTTGTTGTTGTTAGTCGTATCGACTTCACTGTTGTGTTGTTGTTGTCATTGTTGATTTCATATTCAGCTTGGCTGTTCTTGTTGTTGTTTTATATGTTGGCCCTCTTGTTATCTGGACTATTCCAAGAATAAGACATCTTTTGTAATCACGTCGGCATTTGTCGTCGGCTTTGCACATCAAGTTTTGCGTGTAAGCTGTGTTTTGTTGTTGTCATTGTTGATTCAGTATTTGGCTTGGGTGTTGATGTTGTTTGATTATATATTATGTTAACCCCTCCACCCCCGCACCCCACCCCTACAAAAATAACGAGCTTATATTTTAGATATTTAACGAGCTCGCCACGAGCTAGTTACGACCTCGTAACAAGCACGGATTTGGAACGATTACGAGCACGTGACGAGCTCGTCACAAGCACGCGCGAGCTCGTCACAAGCACGCGCAAGCTCTGCCATGAGCTCGTCGCGAGCTTGTGACGAGCATGCGCGAGCTCATGACAAGCACGCGCGAGCTCGTGACGAGCACGCGCGAGCTCGTGATGAGCACGCGCGAGCTCTGCCATGAGCTCGTCGCGAGCTTGTGACGAGAATGCGCGAGCTCATGACAAGCACGCGCGAGCTCGCTGCGGGCTTTGCCATGAGCTCGTCGCGAGCTTGTGACGAGCACGTTGCGGGCTTTCCCAGAAGCTCGTCGCGAGCTTGTGACGAGCTTGTAACGAGCTCGTCGCGAACTCATGGCAAACTCGCCGCGAGCTACCTTTTGGAATTTTGCACGCATTTAATTGTATATATAGATGCTACCATATAGGTAGTATGGGATATGTCTGCATTATGTAAGACTATTATTGCAACGATTATAGGACCATTGGATATTGCTAGGATTTCCTAGGAATTCCAAGTTCTCTACAAAAACATAAAGCAGAAACAATATAAGATCTTTTTGGACTTGCATTGCTGGTGACAATGATAATAAAATATTCATATTTTTTATTTTATTTTTAATAAAATAAATTTTACAGCAACCTATTTGACACTGGCTTATACAAAGTATTTTTGATGTGTTGTGTTTAAACTAAATTATTCTTTTAGAAAAAAATATATTTAAAATTAATCGGATGTTCTTACAGGTTGAATTTGCATCATTTCAACATCTGCCCAATATCATAAATATGATCGATTTAAACTTAAACCATTTTACAATCATTAAAATAAAAAACACTACAAAATAATGTACTTATAGTGCATATAACCATATGAAAGAATCATAAATCTTGGTTCCCGGTAATGTGTTCATCCTGTGTTTCTTGGTTCATGCTAAGGTCTGACATATTCTGAAAGAAAATACACAGATCATATTCCTATTTACCATATACTTTAAGATTAAAAATAAAAGGCAAATCTAGAATTTAAAGGTGGATAAAATATGACAATTAGCCAAGTGCTGCAATTCTAGCCTAAATGTAATGTGGCCAATCTACTTTTTCAACATATTTTTTAAAAAGGAGAGCAAAATTATCAGATAAGACTAGTTGCTCTTATTATTGATTTCAATTTGGAACAGTAAACTAGTTATCAGAGAATTAGTAGCTTAATGTCTACTGCAATTCCGAAATGTATATACTCTTAACTTCTTAAGTCTAACCAAAGATACATGGGAAACTTACTTTTACATGCTAAATATGGAACATGTTTCCTCCAAGACTTCATCTCCTGGTTTGTCTGGTACTAGCCCCTCATGGCCCCTAATGAAAGCAGTTTCTTTCAGTGCTAAAAAAGTATTTTTAAGTTTATTACAAGTGAATTTAAATCACTGTCATGTGAAAACATATACAAGTCATGTTTAAGAACAATTAAGTCATATTTATGAGTTGTTTATATCATCTGTTTTAAAGAGGTTTGGATAAATCTCTTCTTCACCATGGGTGTCCATAACAGCAGAAATAGGCCAAATGATTATAGGAAGATCATCTGCTTCAGCAGCTTTTAAAATAGTCAAACTTTCCAAAATCTAATGAACAATAAGTCTAAGCTTTCTTACTTTCAAATAAATATAAAATTAATTCACTGGCAATCTGAGACATTTCACAATCTTTGATGAACATTACTTGTATTGATAATTTGAAGTAGATTAGTACATACCTGACTGTAAACATCACATTTCATTCTACTCAGTACTGTTCTCAAGCTTCTGTCTTATTTATTATCCTTAAGTAAAATATAGCCAGTCACTTGTATCCAACAGAATCAAGAGTTTCAATACAAATGATTTCACAATTTAGTACTTCATTAAATAAGATAATAAACAAATACATGTGCCCAACATTTTAGAAATATTCAAAATGGCCGGTATTTTGTTTAACCAATCAACTCTCTTCAGATCAGGGGTAACATTAAGGTTAATTCAGAGTATATTATGCTAAATGTACCACTAATGTATGGCCAATAGATGGACATAATCCTCTTATCACCTCACATCTGGCAATGATTCTCTTGGGAATTTATCCTGACTTGCCAATACAAAGGGCTACATTAAGACTGTTCTGTGTTTTTAGTATTTTGGAAATCTGTTAACTGCAGCAGCAGTAGTATTAGTATTAGTAACGGCAGTAGTAGTAGTAGAAGTAGTACATGTAGTAGTAACAGCAGTAGCAGCAGCAACAACATGAGTAGTAGTAGAGCAGCAGTAGTAGTAGTAACAGCAGTAGTAGTAGAAGTAGTGCATGTAGTAGTAACATCAGTAGCAGCAGCAGCATCAACAGCAGCAGTACTAGTAGAAGTAGGAATATAGAGTAGAGCAGCAACAGTAGTAGGAGTAATAGCAGTAGTGGTACAAGTAGTGCATGTAGTAGTAACACCAGTAGCAGCAGCAACAACAGCAGTAGTAGTAGTAGAAGTATTAGAAGTAGAGCAGCAGCAACAGCAGTAGTAGTAGTAGTAGTAGTAGTAGAGCAGCAGTAGTAGTAGTAGAAGTAGTACATGTAGTAGTAACAGCAGTAGCAGCAGCAACAACATCAGCAGTAGTAGAGCAGCAGTAGTAACAGCAATAGTAGTAGAAGTAGTGCATGTAGTAGTAACAGCGGTAGCAGTAACAACATCAGTACTAATAGAAGTAGGAGTAGTAGAGCAGCAACAGTAGCAGTAGAAACAGCAGTAGTGGTAGAAGTAATGCATGTAGTAGTAACACCAGTAGCATCAGCAACAGTAGCAGTAGTAGTAAATATATTAGAAGTAGAGCAGCAGCAGTAGTAGTAGTTGTAGTAAAGCAGTAGTAGTAGAAGTAGTGTATGTAGTAGTAACAGCAGTAGCAACAACAGCAGTAGTATTATAGCAGCAGCAGTAGTAGTAGTAATAGTAACAGCAGTAGTTGTAGAAGTAGTACATGTAGTAGTAACAGCAGTATCAGCAGCAACTACAGCAGAAGTAGTAGTAGTAGAGCAGCATCAGCAGCATCAGTAGTAGTAGTAACAGAAGTAGTAGTATTACATGTAGTAGTGACAGCAGTATCAGCAGCAACTAAATCAGTAGTAGTAGTAGTAGAGCAGCAATAGCAGTAGTAGTAGTAGAAGTAGCGCTTGTAGTAGTAGTAGTAGCAGCAACAACAGCAGTAGTAGTAGTAGAGCAACAGTAGTAGTAGTAACAGCATTAGTAGTAGAAGTAGAACATGTAGTATATATAGTAACAGCAGCAGCAGTTTCTATTGTTGTTGTAGTAGAAGTAGTAGTAGTAGTGGTAGTAGTTGTAGCAGCAGCAGTAGAAGTAGTAAATAAGTCCAAAGTATACCAATCCTTTTCCAATTGTGAAAACCTTGGAAAACATTGGACTTTTTTTTTCTGGTCAAGAATTTAAGTCCAAGCTTTTCCAAGCTTTTCCGAAGTATGCTGATGGACAGAGAGTAGAAGTCCAAAGAAATTCAATGTTTATGCACAGGGAAAAACATTGGATTTTGATGGATTTCAAATCCAATGTTTTCCAAACTTTATCCAAAAAACAATCTTGAGAATTCCATGGAATTTCTAGGAGTTTTCATTCCAAGGAAAGCCAATGTTTTTCCAAAAGAGAAAACATTGAGCTTCCTTGGAATTCTAAAGAATTCTTAAGAATGAAAAAATGCTTGGATTTATTTCTGCAGGGGAAGGTATTACTTTCCCAGTGCAATTATATAACAATTATAATTATATTAATAATTAATATCTATATTTTTATATATATAAATATATATATATATATACATATAAATATTAACCCTTAATTATATATAAACACATGATCTTAAATTTGTGCTTGTTGGCTTATAGCGAGCTCGTAAAAGCAACTAGCTTGCACGAGCTTGCATGATCTTCCCTTCAGAAAAAATGAGGTAAAAATTTATACGATCTCCTGCGAGCACGCGACGAGCACCATGTCTGTAAATAAGATCGCAAGTAGCATGTTACATGCCCGTACGAGCTCGTACGAGCATGCGACGAGCTCGTGGAAAGATCACATTTTCATAAGGGCACCCCCACTCGAAACTGGAATATTTTTAATTTAATTTTTAGCTCTACTGGCCAAAGGCTTATGCGATCACTTTTCGTCCGTCTGTCTGTCTGTCTGTCTGTCTGTCTGTTTGTCCGTCCGTCCGTCCGTCCGTCCGTCCGTCCGTCCGTCTGTTAGCAATTTTATAAAATCGACATCTCCTCTGAAACCGCTTGAAGGATTTTGATGTAACTTCATCACAATGTTACTTTGGAGAGTCCCTCTCAGATTTATGTTTTTCGCAGCCGCCAGTCATCCAAGATGGCAGCCATGGCTAAAACTAGGTCAAATTTAAGGAAATCTCAAACAACATCTCCGAAACCACGTATTCCATTCTACTGATATATTTTTTACATGCTCCTTGGGTTGGCCTCTATGAAGTTTCTGTTTTTCGTTATCGTCGAACAATCAAAATGACATCTTCTCTGAAACTGCTTGAAGGATTTTGATGAAACTTAATCACAATGATATTTGGGATAGTCCCTCTCAGATTTTTGTTTTTCGCGGCTGCCAGTCATCCAAGATGGCCACCACGGTTTGAACTATGTCAAATTTAAGGAAATTTCAAACGACATCTCCGAAGAAACCACTTATTCCATTCTACTGATATTTACATGTTCTTTGGGTTGGCCTCTATCAAGTTTGTGTTTTTCGTTATCGTTGAATAATCAAAATGGCCGCCACGGCGACTCAAAGTTTACATAGAGTTATATAGGAAAAGGTTAAAAATTACATCTTCTGGGAAACAGTGTGAAAGATTTTGATGAAACTTAAGCACATTGATATTTGGGATAGTCCCTCTCAGGTTTGTGTTTTTCATCCAAGATGGCCACCATGGCTAAAACTAGGTCAAATTTAAGAAAAGTTTGAACGACCTCTCCTTAACCACTTATTCCATTCTTGTGAAATATCATATACATGTTCCTTGGGTTAGCCTCTATCAAGTTTGTGTTTTTCATTATCGTCAAATAATCAAAATTATTCAAAATGGCCACCACGATAACCCAAAGTTTACATAGAGTTCTATACAGGAAACATGTTTCTTGGGTTGGCCTCTATCATGTTTATGTTTTTGAATCACATCATACAAGTAGAGCATCTACAGGCCCTCTTGGGCCTCTTGATCTTTACCAAGCCTAAGTAATGCATGTATCCATCACTTTTTCTCTACCAAATTTATGTAATGCATGTATCCATCACTTTTTCTCTACCAAGGCTATGTAATGCATGCATACATCAGTTTTTCTCTACCAAATGTATATAATGCATGCATCCATCAGTTTTTCTCTACCAAGCCTATGTAATGCATGTATCCATCAGTTTTTTCTCTACCAAACTTATGTTAAAAGCATATATCCATCGCTTGTGCGATAGCCAAGCAAGAATAGATGTTTATCTTTGCAGGGAGGTAAAATGCCCATAGTCATGTTCTTTTTGTTATTTTGTGTCATGCTCTATGTAAGGGTCTTCATCGTGACCCCTGTATTGTTCATTTGCCACTTGAGTGGTTCCATAACTGTATTGCTAAACAAAGCAAGTGCGAATCTTTAATCAAGGTACTTGCGTTAATAATTTAAAACCTGGCTTGATTTTTAGAAGAATTGCTATGTGTATATAAATATGATGACATTTTCACACTCAGCCAAGATGCAGAAATGTAATAAAGTATAATTATACTTACTTATATCCACCTATTTAACTAAGTAGTATTTTCAGCGAATAAATTTAGACTGAGACCTAGTGGGTTTGTTTTATTACTTAGAAAATTAGCAAGTGATAATAGTTTATACTTGCAATCAGCAAAAATCTACTTGCATTTAGCATTTAAATAAGTGTTAAATTTGAACCCTGTGTTAGGCAAGACATATAAATTATTTCGTTATTTATATTTATTTATTTATTTATCAATGCATCCATATATTCTTTATATATTTCAGTGCAATACAATTTCCAAAGACCACAATGCATCCCATCATCTGGACAAGGAGGCCAGAAAATAAAGCAATAAAGGAGTATCAGAGACTGTTAAAAGCAATAGGAACTGGGGATAAGGTAAGAGTTTTATATTATTATATATACATTTATTATTTTTTATATAATTATGTATATACATTTATTATAAGCTCCATATTTCAAAGAAAAGGCAAGCTATTCCACTAGCCCCAATGCCCTTGTCCGCATTTGTCAACATTTTACGTTAAGCTCATTATCTCTGTCATAAAAGGAACTCATTGAGGTAAGTGCCATAGCTCTGTTATGCATTTAAACAGAATTATGCTCCTTTATTGACTTAATTTCCCAACAGATAAGCAAACAATTGAAAGTCAAGTCGCACATGTATTCACTATTGTGAAAGGAACTCCTAGAGACAAGTGCCATAATTCTGTAAGGCAATTAAGCAAAATTATGACCTTTTTTCAACAGAGCTCGTAGTGACAAATGCCATAATTCTGTAATGAAGTAAGCAGATCGAATTATGTCCTCAAAAGTCTAGACAATGTGTGCTGTCCTCCGACAGCTCTTTTTTAAAATATTATTGTTAAGAGGTTGTCTTCTTTGTATTCCTTGGAATTTGGTGGTTTTGCAGTCTCAAAGTCAGTGGAGAAACTGTACAGTTCATAAAAGTTTCAATGCAATCACTTGAGGAATTAGACCCAATAGGTGGTATCTTCATGTATAAGTTGGTGATTAAATTGAAGTTTTAACAAAACAGTAAACAATAAAAGCGCTAATGTAGGGTGTGACTCGAGAGTTACTATTCTGTTCAAAATCTTTCAGTGAAGTTCTTTCGAGATACTAAGTCGAGCGCTCGAGATAAAAATAAAAATTGTGTGTCCTAAACAGGCCACCTTACTTTCGATATCACTTGGATGACTTAGTGTACTGTTCCTTCTAATTACCGGCAATAGTTTGTCAAATCATTGTTTGCAATGGAATATTTAATGTTAAACACAATAATTGCTTGACAATTACCAGTCATAATGGCGACTACCTTTGCAGCAAAACTTACGTATCATTTTCAGTTTATGTTGAATAGAAAGAAAAAAAAAACTGGAGAAAGAGCACTGTTCCGTTTGATACTTCATTGCAGGTTTCAGAGTCAGGGTCCACAGAAGCGGTTTCGCAGGATCCCGAGTCGAAAGCCGAAGAATTACAATGGAGTATAAGGCAGTCAGAGGTGGGTGTGTGTATATTGTAGACGAAAGTAAAATCAGGCATTCTGGTCAAACAGATAGAAAAAGCGTTCCCGGGAGATTGCGAAAAAAAAGTCAAAGATAAAGTTATAAACCGGGTTTGTTGTGTCTCCCCCACATATTGTTTTTGTGCTGTCTGTCGTCTGTCTGTTTGTAGGTCACAAATATTTTCCAGACTAGTTAGTAATGCACAAACATTGTCCAGACTAGTTCTCCTGAACCCCTGGCCAGATTTCAACGAAACTTTGCAGGGATGATCAGTACCAAGCTTATTTGCGCATTTCATTGCCTTGTCATAGGTGAATGATTTTTGGCAGAGTTATGGCCCTTTAAAGGTTTTAATGCACAAACTTTGTCCAGACTAGTTCTCTTGAACCCGTAGCCAGATTTCAACGACATTTGGCAAGGATAATTTTTAAATTTGGCAGAGTTATGGCCCTTTGAAGGTTTCAATACACAAACATTTTCTGGACTAGTTCTTCTGATCCACTGGCCAGATTTCGGCAAAACTTGTTAGAGATGATCATTGCCAAGCCTAGTTGCGCATATCTTTGCCGTGTTGCAGTTGATTGAGTTTTGGCAGATTTATGGCTCTTTCCCCAGTGGAGGAGACATCTGTTTTTACTAAAAACAACCTCTATTTTTCATCTGTGGTTTAATATAATATATGAAGATTGGTGTAGATTGTATTGGATACAACATATATAACTGCAAAAACAGATTTTTTTATGCATATAGCTTTAGCCATGTCTGTCTTTCCAAGTGTCCGTCAGTCCTTCCATCCATTCCGAAAATTGTTTATGTCCTCTCACAGTTTTCAACCGATTGTTTTCGAAACTTTACAGGACGCTTAACTATGATGTCAAGATGTGCATATCGATGCTGCGTAAAAATCGACCATGTATTACTGCAGTTACGGCCCTTTTTTCATCAAATTTTATGTTGAAATACCTTGTGTGTCTATCTCCTCCCACAGTTAACTGATTCTTTTAAAACATTACAGGATGCTTACCAATGATGTCATATTGATTCGGCATTGAAATTTACATTTTTTGCTGATTGATTGCAGTATCGGGTCATTATGACCTTGACCTTAAAAAACATTCGTAATCAGGTAGGTTTTCACATCAAAAGAAATAAACAAAATTAGATTGCCGAAGGTTTTTGACCTAAATATTGACTTCAACGACATATGGAATGCGATGCAGAAAAGCATTGATTTCAGTACATGATTTTTGGAAAATGAAGGGTTAAGGCACATGTGACCGCTTAAAGGCAAAACAATATTTAATTGGGATTAAAAACAGTAACCACTGAAAGCATTGACCAGGTGACCACTTACTGAGGGCTTTTAATGAAGGAAAATGCACATTGTAATGACCGTGATTGCACGTGACTGCTCATTGAGGTTTGACGGAAGCTTCAGTAAAAATGTAGAACATGATAATTAAGTTAATCATCTCTGACAACTCCATTATATTAACAGCTTCAAGAAATGCTGATACCCTGAATTCACATTAATATGGGTCTCGTTTCCTTCAGTAGCTCTTTAAAACTATTCTTTTGATTAGCATATTTCTCTGAACATTTCCTCTGGTCCTGTTGGTCTATTGTTTTTTTGCTGCTAAATGTCAGTCTTTCCCAGCACAAGCATGTGCTATTATTGTATAGCAAATCAGCACACGCAAGTACAAGGCAACATAGTACACTTTCTCTGGTCCTGCTGATCTATTGTTTCTTTGCTGCTAAGTGTCTGCATTTCCCAACACAGCCATGTGCTAATATTGTATTATAAATCAGCACACTCATCTACAAGGAAACATAGAACACTTTCTCGGGTCCTGTTTATCTTGTGCCTTTGCTGCTAAATGTGTGTATTTACCAGCACAGGCATGTGCTAATATTGTATTGCAAATAAGCACACACAAGTACAAGGCAACATAGTACACTTTCTCTGGTCCTGTTGATCTAGTGTTTCTTTGCTGCTAAGTGTCTGCATTTCCCAGCACAGGCATATGCTAATATTGTATTTTTAATAAGCACACAAAAGTACAAGGCAACATAGTACACTTTCTCTGGTCTTATTTATCTAGTGTTTCTTTGGTGCTAAGTGTCTTAATTTCCCAGCACAGGCATGTGCTAATTTCGTATTGCAAATCAGGACACACAAGCACAAGGCAACATAGTATAGTCCTGTTGATATATCAATTTTTTCGCTGCTAAATGCCTGTATTTCCCATCAAAGACATGTGCTAATATTGTATTTCAAGTCGACACACATAAGTACAAGGCAACATATTACACTTTCTCAGCTCCTGTTGATCTAGTGTTTCTTTGCTGCTAAGTGTCTGCATTTCACAGCACAGGCATGTGCTAATAATGTATTATAAATCAGCACACTCATGTACAAGGAAACATAGAACACTTTCTCAGGTCCTTTTGATCTAGTGCCTTTGCTGCTAAATGTGTGTATTTTCCAGAAAAGACATGTGCTAATATTGTATTGCAAATCAGCACACACAAGTACAAGGCAACATAGTACATTTTCTCTAGTCCTGTTGATCTATTGTTTCTTTGCTGTTAAATGGCTGTAATTCCCAGCACAGACATGCTAATATTGTATTGCAAATCAGCACACACAAGTACAAGGCAACATAGTACAGTTTCTCTGGTCCTGTTGATCTAGTGTTTCTTTGCTGCTAAGTGTCTGCATTTCCCAGCACAGGCATGTGCTAATATTTTATTTTTAATAAGCACACACAAGTACAAGGCAACATAGTACACTTTCTCTGGTCTTATTTATCTAGTGTTTCTTTGCTGCTAAGTGTCTTAATTTCCCAGCACAGGCATGTGCTAATTTTGTATTGCAAATCAGGACACACAAGCACAAGGCAACATAGTATAGTCCTGTTGATATATCAATTTTTTTGCTGCTAAATGCCTTATTTCCCATCAAAGACGTGCTAATATTGTATTTTAAGTCGACACACTTAAGTACAAGGCAACATATTACACTTTCTCTGCTCCTGTTGATCTAGTGTTTCTTTGCTGCTAAGTGTCTGCATTTCACAGCACAGGCATGTGCTTATAATGTATTATAAATCAGCACACTCATGTACAAGGAAACATAGAACACTTTCTCAGGTCCTTTGGATCTAGTGCCTTTGCTGCTAAATGTGTGTATTTTCCAGAAAAGACATGTGCTAATATTGTATTGCAAATCAGCACACACAAGTACAAGGCAACATAGTACATTTTCTCTAGTCCTGTTGATCTATTGTTTCTTTGCTGTTAAATGACTGTAATTCCCAGCACAGACGTGCTAATAGTGTATTGCAAATCAGCACACACAAGTACAAGGCAACATAGTACACTTTCTCTGGTCCTGTTCATCTATTGTTTCCTTGCTGCTAAGTGTCTGCATTTCCCAACATAGGCATGTGCTAATATTGTATTATAAATCAGCACACTCATCGACAAGGAAACATAGAACACTTTATCGGGTCCTGTTGATCTTGTGCCTTTGCTGCTAAATGTGTGTATTTCCCAGCACAGGCATGTGCTAATTTTGCATTGCTAATCAGCAAACACAAGTACAAGGCAACACAGTACATTTTCTCTAGTCCTGTTGATATAGTGTTTCTTTACTGCTAAATGTTTGTATTTCGCACAAAACAGGCATGGGCTAATATTGTATTGCAAATCAGCACACACAAGTACAAGGCAACATAGTACACTTTCTCTGGGCCTGTTGATCTAGTGTTTCTTTGCTGCTAAATGTCTGTATTTCCCAGCACAGACATGTGCTAATATTGTATTGCAAATCAGCACACACAAGTACAAGGCAACATAGTACATTTTCTCTGGTCCTGTTGTTCTATTGTTTCTTTGCCGCTAAATGTCTGTATTTCCCAGCACAGGCATGTGCTAATATTGTATTGCAAATCAGCACACACAAGTACAAGGCAACATAGTACACTTACTCTACTCCTGTTGTTCTATTGTTTCTTTGCCGTTAAATGTCTGTATTTCCCAGCACAGGCATGTGCTAATATTGTATTGAAAATAGGCTCACACAAGTACAAGGCAACATAGTATATTTTCTATCCTCCTGTTGAGCTATTGTTGTTTAGCTGCTAAATGTCTATATTTCCCAGCACAGGCATGTGCTAATATTGTATTGTGAATCAACACACATAAGTACAAGGCAACATAGTAAGTTTTCTCTAGTCCTGTTGTTCTATTGTTTCATTGCCGCTAAATGCCTGTATTTCCCAGCAAAGACATGTGCTAATATTGTATTCAAATCAGACACACAAGTGCAAGGCAACATAGTACATTTACTCTGCTCCTTTTGATCTATTGTTTCTTTGCTGCTAAATGTCTGTATTTCCCAGCACAGCCATGTACTAATATTGTAATGCAAATCAGCACATACAAGTACAACAAGGCAAATAGTACATTTTCTTACTCCCGTTGATCTGTTGTTTCTTTGCTGCTAAATGTCTGTATTTCCCAGCACAGGCATGTGCTAATATTGTATTATTAATCAGCACACAATTACAAGGCAACATAGTATATTTTCTCCCATCCTGTTGATCAAGTGTTTCTTTGTCTCTGAAAATATCTGTATTTCCGAGCACAGGCATGTGTTAATATTGTATTGCAAATTAGCACTCACAAGTACACGGCAACATAGTAAATTTTCTCTAGTCCTGTTGATCTATTGTTTCTTTGCTGCTAAATGCCTGTATTTCCCAGCAAAGACATGTGCTAATATTGTATTGCAAATCATCACACACAAGTACAAGGCTTCATAGTACACTTTCTCTGGTCTTATTGATCTAGTGTTTCTTTGCTGCTAAGTGTCTTAATTTCCCAGCACAGGCATGTGCTAATTTTGTATTGCAAATCAGGACACACAAGTACAAGGCAACATAGTACATTTTCTCTAGTCCTGTTGATCTGTTGTTTCTTTGCTGCTATATGTCTGTATTTCCCAGCACAGGCATGTGCTAATATTGCATTTGTAATGAGCACACACAAGTACAAGGCAACATAATACATTTTCTCTAGTTCTGTTGGTCTACTGTTTCTGTTCTGCTAAATGGCTGTATTTCCCAGCACATGCATCTGCTAATATTGTATTATTAATCAGCACACAATTACAAGGCAACATAGTATATTTTCTCGCATCCTGTTGATCAAGTGTTTCTTTGTCGCTGAAAATATCTGTATTTCCCAGTACAGGCATGTGCTAATATTGTATTGCAAATTAGCACTCACAAGTACACGGCAACATAGTACATTTACTCTACTCCTTGTGATCTATTTTTACTTTGCTGCTAAATGCCTGTGTTTCCCAGCACAGGCATGTGCTAATATTGTATTGCAAATCAGCACACACAAGTACAAGACTTCATAGTACACTTTCTCTGGTCTTATTGATCTAGTGTTTCTTTGCTGCTAAGTGTCTTAATTTCCCAGCACAGGCATGTGCTAATATTGTATTGCAAATCATCACACACAAGTACAAAAAAAATAAAAAGTATAAAAATCAAACAGAAAATGCAGCTTTCATAGAACACAGTAAACCCCAAAACACACAAAAAGACAAACAAGGCAACAAAGTACATTTTCTCTACTCCTGTTGATCTATTGTTTGTTTGCGGCTAAATGTCTATTTCCCAGCACAGGCATTTGCTAATATTGTATTGCAAATCACCACACACAAGTACAAGGCAACATAGTACATTTTCTCTAGTCCTGTGATCTAGTGTCTTTGCTTCTAAATGCCTGTAATTCTCAGCACTGGCATGTGCTAATATTGTATTATTAATCAGCACACACAAGTACAAGGCAACATAGTACACTTTCTCTGGTCCTGTTGATCTATTGTTTCTTTGCTGCTAAATGTCTGTATTTCCCAGCATAGGCATGTGCTAATATTGTATTGCAAATCAGCACACACAAGTACAAGACAACATAGTATTATTTTCTCGGGTCCTGTTGATCAAGTGTTTCTTTTCAGCTAAATGTCTGTATTTCCCAGCAAAGGCATGTGCTAATTTTGTATTGCAAATCAGGACACACAAGTACAAGGCAACATAGTACATTTTCTCTACTCCTGGTGATCTATTTATTCTTTGCTGCTAAATGCCTGTGTTTCCCAGCACATTGTATTGCAAATCTGCACACATAGTACATTTTCTCTACTACTGTTGATCTAGTGTTTCTTTGTTGCTAAATGTCTGTATTTCCCACCACAGGCATGTGCTTATATTGTATTGCAAATCAGCACAGACACGTACAAGGCAACATAGTACATTTTCTCTAGTCCTGTTCATCTATTGTTTCTTTCCTGCTAAATGCCTGTATTTCCCTGCACAGACATGTGCTAATATTGTATTGCAAAACAGCAAACACAAGTACAAGGCTTCATAGTACATTTTCTCTGGTCGTGTTGATCTAGTGTTTCTTTGCTGCTAAATGCCTGTATTTCCCTGCACAGGTATGTGCTAATATTGTATTGCAAATCAGCAGACACAAGTACAAGGCAACATAGTACGTTTTCTCTAGTCCTGTTGATCTATTGTTTCTTTGCTGCTACATATCTGTATTTCCCATTGCTGCTACATGTCTGTATTTCCCAGCATAGGCATGTGCTAATATTGTATTGCAAATCAGCACACACAAATACAAGGCAACATTGATCTGTTGTTTCTTCGCTGCTAAATGCCTGTATTTCCCTGCATAGGCATGTGCTAATATTGTATTACAAATCAGCACACACAAGTACAAGGCAACATAGTACATTTTCTCTAGTCCAGTTGATCTATTGTTTCTTTGCTGCTAAATGCCTGTATTTCCCTGCATAGGCATGTGCTAATATTGTATTACAAATCAGCACACACAAGTACAAGGCAACATAGTACATTTTCTCTAGTCCTGTTGGTCTATTGTTTCTTTGCTGCTAAATGTCTGTATTGCCCAGCACAGGCATGTGCTAATATTGTATTACAAGTCAGCACACACAAGTACAAGTCAACATAGTACCTTTTCTCTAGTCGTGTTGATCTATCGTTTCTTTGCTGCTAAATGCCTGTATTTCCCAGCACAGGCATGTGCTAATATTGTATTACAAAACAACAGACATAAATACAAGGCATCAAACTTTTGATCTAGTGTACAATTACAAAGAATTGTTGAAAATTATCTTCTATTACTGCAGTTTTGTGAAATTAATTGTTCTTTACCTCTATCTTCAAAGTGTTTTCCAATGGTCAGTTGTGTTATTGATCATTATTGATATTTCGTTGATTTATAACAACATTTGTGATATTGAGTAACTATTTACTTGGACATGTTAGAGAAGCAGTCCTCATCTCTCTGAATATTAATTAGGAGTATTGTAATTAAGTTTCAATTAATGGACCAATTACACTTTCCAATTAAATCTATATCATTAGCAAACAAGCTTGTGCAGTCAAGTGAATATGAATCACCTTCCAGAGTGTTTGTTTTCAGTTACAGATCATTGATTTGTGTTATGCAAAGCTGTAGTACATACTTGTAATTAAAGTAGACAAGCAGATTTCCCATAAAAAATAATGGGAGGAGAATATTAATGTATAAACATTTGGCATATCAAAGCTGTTCTCTGATCTGATTCTTTCTGCTAAATGTCTGTATTGCCCAGCACAGGCATGTGCAAATATTGCATTCCAAATCAGCACTCACAGGTACTAGGGAACATTGGATATTTTCTCTAGTCCTGCTCATCTAGTGTTTCTTTGCTGCTAAATGTCTGTATTTCCCAGCACAGGCATGTGCTAATATTGTTTTGCAAATCAGCACACACACGTACAAGGAAACATAGTACATTTTTTCTAGTCCTGTTGATCTATTGTTTGTTTGCTGCTAAATGCCTGTATTTCCCTGCACAGGCATGTGCTAATATTGTATTGCAAATCATCACACACAAGTACAAAAAAAATAAAAAGTATAAAAATCAAACAGAAAATGCAGCTTTCATAGAACACAGTAAACCCCAAAACACACAAAAAGACAAACAAGGCAACATAGTACATTTTCTCTACTCCTGTTGATCTATTGTTTGTTTGCGGCTAAATGTCTGTATTTCCCAGCACAGGCATTTGCTAATATTGTATTGCAAATCACCACACACAAGTACAAGGCAACATAGTACATTTTCTCTAGTCCTGTGATCTAGTGTCTTTGCTTCTAAATGCCTGTAATTCTCAGCACTGGCATGTGCTAATATTGTATTATTAATCAGCACACACAAGTACAAGGCAACATAGTACACTTTCTCTGGTCCTGTTGATCTATTGTTTCTTTGCTGCTAAATGTCTGTATTTCCCAGCATAGGCATGTGCTAATATTGTATTGCAAGTTAGCACATACAAGTACAAGTCAACATAGTACATTTTCTCTTCTCCTGTTGATCTATTTTTTCTTTCCTGCTAAATGTCTGTATTTCCCAGCACAGACATGTGCTAATATTGTATTGCAAATCAGCTCATACAAGTACAAGGCAACACAGTACATTTTCTCTCCTCCTGTTGATCTATTGTTTCTTTGCTGCTAAATGTCTGGTTTTCCCAGCACAGGCATGTGCTAATATTGTATTGCAAATCTAAATCAGCACACACAAGTACAAGGCAACATAGTACATTTTCTCTCCTCCTGTTGATATATTGTTTCTTTGCTGCTAAATTTCTGTATTTCCCAGCACAGACATGTGCTAATATTGTATTGCAAATCAGCACACACAAGTACATGGCAGCATAGTACATTTTCTCTAGTCATGTTGATCTGTTGTTTCTTTGCTGCTCATATGTCTGTATTTCCCAGCACAGGCATGTGCTAATATTGTATTTTTAATCAGCACACACAAGTACAAGGCAACATAGTACATTTTCTCTACTTCTGTTGATCTATTGTTTCTTTGCTGCTAAATGCCTGTATTTCCCAGCAGAGATATGTTCTAATATTGTATTGCAAATCAGCACACACGGGTACAAGGCAACATAGTACATTTTCTCTAGTCCTGTTGATCTATTGTTTCTTTGCTGCTAAATGCCTGTATTTCCCAGCACAGACATGTGCTAATATTGTATTGCAAATCAGTACACACAAGTACAAGGCTTCATAGTACACTTTCTCTGGTCTTATTGATCTAGTGTTTCTTTGCTGCTAAGTGTCTTAATTTCCCAGCAAAGGCATGTGCTAATTTTGTATTGCAAATCAGCACTCACAGGTACTAGGGAACATTGGATATTTTCTCTAGTCCTGCTCATCTAGTGTTTCTTTGCTGCTAAATGTCTGTATTTCCCAGCACAGGCATGTGCTAATATTGTTTTGCAAATCAGCACACACACGTACAAGGAAACATAGTACATTTTTTCTAGTCCTGTTGATCTATTGTTTGTTTGCTGCTAAATGCCTGTATTTCCCTGCACAGGCATGTGCTAATATTGTATTGCAAATCATCACACACAAGTACAAAAAAAATAAAAAGTATAAAAATCAAACAGAAAATGCAGCTTTCATAGAACACAGTAAACCCCAAAACACACAAAAAGACAAACAAGGCAACATAGTACATTTTCTCTACTCCTGTTGATCTATTGTTTGTTTGCGGCTAAATGTCTGTATTTCCCAGCACAGGCATTTGCTAATATTGTATTGCAAATCACCACACACAAGTACAAGGCAACATAGTACATTTTCTCTAGTCCTGTGATCTAGTGTCTTTGCTTCTAAATGCCTGTAATTCTCAGCACTGGCATGTGCTAATATTGTATTATTAATCAGCACACACAAGTACAAGGCAACATAGTACACTTTCTCTGGTCTTGTTGATCTATTGTTTCTTTGCTGCTAAATGTCTGTATTTCCCAGCATAGGCATGTGCTAATATTGTATTGCAAGTTAGCACATACAAGTACAAGGCAACATAGTACATTTTCTCTTCTCCTGTTGATCTATTTTTTCTTTCCTGCTAAATGTCTGTATTTCCCAGCACAGACATGTGCTAATATTGTATTGCAAATCAGCTCATACAAGTACAAGGCAACACAGTACATTTTCTCTCCTCCTGTTGATCTATTGTTTCTTTGCTGCTAAATGTCTGGTTTTCCCAGCACAGGCATGTGCTAATATTGTATTGCAAATCTAAATCAGCACACACAAGTACAAGGCAACATAGTACATTTTCTCTCCTCCTGTTGATATATTGTTTCTTTGCTGCTAAATTTCTGTATTTCCCAGCACAGACATGTGCTAATATTGTATTGCAAATCAGCACACACAAGTACATGGCAGCATAGTACATTTTCTCTAGTCATGTTGATCTGTTGTTTCTTTGCTGCTCATATGTCTGTATTTCCCAGCACAGGCATGTGCTAATATTGTATTTTTAATCAGCACACACAAGTACAAGGCAACATAGTACATTTTCTCTACTTCTGTTGATCTATTGTTTCTTTGCTGCTAAATGCCTGTATTTCCCAGCAGAGATATGTTCTAATATTGTATTGCAAATCAGCACACACGGGTACAAGGCAACATAGTACATTTTCTCTAGTCCTGTTGATCTATTGTTTCTTTGCTGCTAAATGCCTGTATTTCCCAGCACAGACATGTGCTAATATTGTATTGCAAATCAGCACACACAAGTACAAGGCTTCATAGTACACTTTCTCTGGTCTTATTGATCTAGTGTTTCTTTGCTGCTAAGTGTCTTAATTTCCCAGCAAAGGCATGTGCTAATTTTGTATTGCAAATCAGGACACACAAGTACAAGCCAACATAGTACATTTTCTCTACTCCTGGTGATCTATTTTTTCTTTGCTGCTAAATGCCTGTATTTCCCAGCACAGACATGTGCTAATATTGTATTGCAAATCAGCACACACAAGTACAAGGCTTCATAGTACACTTTCTCTGGTCTTATTGATCTAGTGTTTCTTTGCTGCTAAGTGTCTTAATTTCCCAGCACAGGCATGTGCTAATTTTGTATTGCAAATCAGGACACACAAGTACAAGGCAACATAGTACATTTTCTCTAGTCCTGTTGATCTGTTATTTCTTTCCTGCTATATGTCTGTATTTCCCAGCACAGGCATGTGCTAATATTGCATTTGTAATGAGCACACACAAGTACAAGGCAACATAATACTTTTTCTCTAGTTCTGTTGGTCTACTGTTTCTTTTCTGCTAAATGCCTGTATTTCCCAGCACATGCATGTGCTAATATTGTATTATTAATCAGCACACAATTACAAGGCAACATAGTATATTTTCTCGCGTCCTGTTGATCAAGTGTTTCTTTGTCGCTGAAAATATCTGTATTTCCCAGCACAGGCATGTGCTTATATTGTATTGCAAATCAGCACACACACATACAAGGCAACATAGTACATTTTCTCTACTCCTGGTGATCTATTTTTTCTTTGCTGTTAAATGCCTGTATTTCCCAGCATGGGCATGTGCTAATATTGTATTGCAAATAGGCTCACACAAGTACAAGGCAACATCAATCTTTTGATCTAGTGTACAATTACAAAGAACTGTTGAAAACTATCTTCTATTACTGCAGTTTTGTGAAATTAATTGTTCTTTACCTCTATCTTCAAAGTGTTTTGCAATGGTCAGTTGTGTTATAGATCTTTATTGATATTTCGTTGATTTATATCAACATTTGTGATATTGAGTAACCATTGATTTAGACATGTTAGAGAAGCAGTCCTCATCTCTCTGAATATTAATTAGGAGTATTGTAATTAAGTTTCAATTAATGGACCAATTACACTTTCCAATTAAATCTATATCATTAGCAAACAAGCTTCTGCAGTCAAGTGAAAATGAGTCACCTTCCAGAGTGTTTGTTTTCAGTTACAGGTCAATGATTTGTGTTATGCAAAGCTGTAGTACATACTTGTAATTAAAGTAGACAAGTAGATTTCCCATATAAAATCATGGGAGGAGAATATTAATGTATATTCATTTGGCATATCAAATTTGTTCTCTGATCGGATTTTTTTCTCTTTTCTGCTAAATGTCTTTATTTCCCAGCACTTGCATGTGCTAATATTGCATTACAAATCAGCACTCACAGGTACTAGGCAACATAGTACATTTTCTCTAGTCCTGTTCATCTATTGTTTCTTTGCTGCTAAATGCCTGTATTTCCCAGCACAGACATGTGCTAATATTGTATTGCAAATCAGCACACACAAGTACACGGCAACATAGTACATTTTCTCTAGTCCAGTTGATCTATTGTTTCTTTGCTGCTAAATGCCTGTATTTCCCAGCACAGGCATGTGCTAATATTGTATTACAAATCAGCACACAAAAGTACAAGGCAACATAGTACATTTTCTCTAGTCTTGTTGTTCTATTGTTTCTTTGCTGCTAAATGCCTGTATTTCCCTGCACAGGTATGTGCTAGTATTGTATTGCAAATCAGCACACACAAGTACAAGGCAACATAGTACATTTTCTCTAGTCCTGTTGGTCTATTGTTTCTTTGCTGCTAAATGTATGTATTGCCCAGCACAGGCATGTGCTAATATTGTATTACAAGTCAGCACACACAAGTACAAGTCAACATAGTACCTTTTCTCTAGTCATGTTGATCTATCATTTTTTTGCTGCTAAATGCCTGTATTTCCCAGCACAGGCATGTGCTAATATTGTATTGCAAATCAGCACACACAAGTACAAGGCAACACAGTACATTTTCTCTCCTCCTGTTGATCTATTGTTTCTTTGCTGCTAAATGTCTGATTTTCCCAGCACAGGCATGTGCTAATATTGTATTGCAAATCAGCACACACAAGTACAAGGCAACATAGTACATTTTCTCTCCTCCTGTTGATCTATTGTTTCTTTGCTGCTAAACTTCTGTATTTCCCAGCACAGACATGTGCTAATATTGTATTGCAAAACAGCACACACAAGTACATGGCAGCATAGTACATTTTCTCTAGTCTTGTTGATCTATTGTTTCTTTGCTGCTAAATGTCTGGTTTTACCAGCACAGGCATGTGCTAATATTGTATTGCATATCAGCACACACAAGTACAAGGCAACATAGTACATTTTCTCTCCTCCTGTTGATCTATTGTTTCTTTGCTGCTAAACTTCTGTATTTCCCAGCACAGACATGTGCTAATATTGTATTGCAAATCAGCACACACAAGTACATGGCAGCATAGTACATTTTCTCTCCTCCTGTTGATCTATTGTTTCTTTGCTGCTAAACTTCTGTATTTCCCAGCACAGACATGTGCTAATATTGTATTGTGAATCAGCACACACAAGTTCATGGCAGCATAGTACATTTTCTCTAGTCCTGTTGATCTGTTGTTTCTTTGCTGCTCATATGTCTGTATTTCCCAGCACAGGCATGTGCTAATATTGTATTTTTAATCAGCACACACAAGTACAAGGCAACATAGTACATTTTCTCTAGTTCTGTTGATCTATTGTTTCTTTGCTGCTAAATGCCTGTATTTCCCAGCACAGATATGTTCTAATATTGTATTGCAAATCAGCACACACTGGTACAAGGCAACATAGTACATTTTCTCAAGTCCTGTTGATCTATTGTTTCTTTGCTGCTAAATGCCTGTATTTCCGGGCACAGGCATGTGCTAAAATTGTATTTATTGCAAAACAGCACACACAAGTACAAGGCAACATAGTACATTTTCTCTACAACTGTTGATATATTGTTTGTTTGTTGCTACATGTCTGTATTTCCCAGCACCGGCATGTGCTAATATTGTATTGCAAATCGGCACACACACATACATGGCAACATATAATATTTTCTCTACTCCTGTTGATCTATTGGTTCTTTGCTGCTAAATGTCTGTATTTCCCAGCACAGGCATGTGCTAATATTGTGTTGCAAATCAGCACACACAAATACAAGGCAACATCGTACATTTTCTCTAGTCCTGTTGATCTATTATTTCTTTGCTGCTAAATGCCCGAATTTCCCAACACAGACATGTGCTAATTTTGTGTTGCAAATCAGCACACACAAGTACAAGGCAACAGTACATATTCTCTAGTCCTGTTCATCTATTGTTTCTTTGCTGCTAAATGCCTGTATTTGCCAGCACAGGCATGTGCTAATATTGTATTTCAAATCAGCACACACAAGTACAAGGCAACGTAGTAAATTTTCTCTGGTCCTGTTTATCTATTGTTTCTTTGCTGCTAAATACTCGTATTTCCCAGCACATGCCTGTGCTAATATTGTATTGTTAATCAGCACACTCAAGTATAAGGCAACATAGTACACTTTCTCTGGTCCTGTTGATCTAGTGTTTCTTTGCTGCTAAATGTCTGTATTTCCCATTGCTGCTACATGTCTGTATTTCCCAGCATAGGCATGTGCTAATATTGTATTGCAAATCAGCACACACAAATACAAGGCAACATTGATCTGTTGTTTCTTCGCTGCTAAATGCCTGTATTTCCCTGCATAGGCATGTGCTAATATTGTATTACAAATCAGCACACACAAGTACAAGGCAACATAGTACATTTTCTCTAGTCCAGTTGATCTATTGTTTCTTTGCTGCTAAATGCCTGTATTTCCCTGCATAGGCATGTGCTAATATTGTATTACAAATCAGCACACACAAGTACAAGGCAACATAGTACATTTTCTCTAGTCCTGTTGATCTATTGTTTCTTTGCTGCTAAATGCCTGTATTACCCTGCACAGGTATGTGCTAGTATTGTATTGCAAATCAGCACACACAAGTACAAGGCAACATAGTACATTTTCTCTAGTCCTGTTGGTCTATTGTTTCTTTGCTGCTAAATGTCTGTATTGCCCAGCACAGGCATGTGCTAATATTGTATTACAAGTCAGCACACACAAGTACAAGTCAACATAGTACCTTTTCTCTAGTCGTGTTGATCTATCGTTTCTTTGCTGCTAAATGCCTGTATTTCCCAGCACAGGCATGTGCTAATATTGTATTACAAAACAACAGACATAAATACAAGGCATCAAACTTTTGATCTAGTGTACAATTACAAAGAATTGTTGAAAATTATCTTCTATTACTGCAGTTTTGTGAAATTAATTGTTCTTTACCTCTATCTTCAAAGTGTTTTCCAATGGTCAGTTGTGTTATTGATCATTATTGATATTTCGTTGATTTATAACAACATTTGTGATATTGAGTAACTATTTACTTGGACATGTTAGAGAAGCAGTCCTCATCTCTCTGAATATTAATTAGGAGTATTGTAATTAAGTTTCAATTAATGGACCAATTACACTTTCCAATTAAATCTATATCATTAGCAAACAAGCTTGTGCAGTCAAGTGAATATGAATCACCTTCCAGAGTGTTTGTTTTCAGTTACAGATCATTGATTTGTGTTATGCAAAGCTGTAGTACATACTTGTAATTAAAGTAGACAAGCAGATTTCCCATAAAAAATAATGGGAGGAGAATATTAATGTATAAACATTTGGCATATCAAAGCTGTTCTCTGATCTGATTCTTTCTGCTAAATGTCTGTACTGCCCAGCATGTGCAAATATTGCATTCCAAATCAGCACTCACAGGTACTAGGGAACATTGGATATTTTCTCTAGTCCTGCTCATCTAGTGTTTCTTTGCTGCTAAATGTCTGTATTTCCCAGCACAGGCATGTGCTAATATTGTTTTGCAAATCAGCACACACACGTACAAGGAAACATAGTACATTTTTTCTAGTCCTGTTGATCTATTGTTTGTTTGCTGCTAAATGCCTGTATTTCCCTGCACAGGCATGTGCTAATATTGTATTGCAAATCATCACACACAAGTACAAAAAAAATAAAAAGTATAAAAATCAAACAGAAAATGCAGCTTTCATAGAACACAGTAAACCCCAAAACACACAAAAAGACAAACAAGGCAACATAGTACATTTTCTCTACTCCTGTTGATCTATTGTTTGTTTGCGGCTAAATGTCTGTATTTCCCAGCACAGGCATTTGCTAATATTGTATTGCAAATCAACACACACAAGTACAAGGCAACATAGTACATTTTCTCTAGTCCTGTGATCTAGTGTCTTTGCTTCTAAATGCCTGTAATTCTCAGCACTGGCATGTGCTAATATTGTATTATTAATCAGCACACACAAGTACAAGGCAACATAGTACACTTTCTCTGGTCCTGTTGATCTATTGTTTCTTTGCTGCTAAATGTCTGTATTTCCCAGCATAGGCATGTGCTAATATTGTATTGCAAGTTAGCACATACAAGTACAAGGCAACATAGTACATTTTCTCTTCTCCTGTTGATCTATTTTTTCTTTCCTGCTAAATGTCTGTATTTCCCAGCACAGACATGTGCTAATATTGTATTGCAAATCAGCTCATACAAGTACAAGGCAACATAGTACACTTTCTCTGGTCATGTTGATCTGTTGTTTCTTTGCTGCTCATATGTCTGTATTTCCCAGCACAGGCATGTGCTAATATTGTATTTTTAATCAGCACACACAAGTACAAGGCAACATAGTACATTTTCTCTACTTCTGTTGACCTATTGTTTCTTTGCTTCTAAATGCCTGTATTTCCCAGCAGAGATATGTTCTAATATTGTATTGCAAATCAGCACACACGGGTACAAGGCAACAAAGTACATTTTCTCTAGTCCTGTTGATCTATTGTTTCTTTGCTGCTAAATGCCTGTATTTCCCAGCACAGACATGTGCTAATATTGTATTGCAAATCAGCACACACAAGTACAAGGCTTCATAGTACACTTTCTCTGGTCTTATTGATCTAGTGTTTCTTTGCTGCTAAGTGTCTTAATTTCCCAGCAAAGGCATGTGCTAATTTTGTATTGCAAATCAGGACACACAAGTACAAGCCAACATAGTACATTTTCTCTACTCCTGGTGATCTATTTTTTCTTTGCTGCTAAATGCCTGTATTTCCCAGCACAGACATGTGCTAATATTGTATTGCAAATCAGCACACACAAGTACAAGGCTTCATAGTACACTTTCTCTGGTCTTATTGATCTAGTGTTTCTTTGCTGCTAAGTGTCTTAATTTCCCAGCACAGGCATGTGCTAATTTTGTATTGCAAATCAGGACACACAAGTACAAGGCAACATAGTACATTTTCTCTAGTCCTGTTGATCTGTTGTTTCTTTCCTGCTATATGTCTGTATTTCCCAGCACAGGCATGTGCTAATATTGCATTTGGAATGAGCACACACAAGTACAAGGCAACATAATACTTTTTCTCTAGTTCTGTTGGTCTACTGTTTCTTTTCTGCTAAATGCCTGTATTTCCCAGCACATGCATGTGCTAATATTGTATTATTAATCAGCACACAATTACAAGGCAACATAGTATATTTTTTCGCGTCCTGTTGATCAAGTGTTTCTTTGTCGCTGAAAATATCTGTATTTCCCAGCACAGGCATGTGCTTATATTGTATTGCAAATCAGCACACACACATACAAGGCAACATAGTACATTTTCTCTACTCCTGGTGATCTATTTTTTCTTTGCTGCTAAACTTCTGTATTTCCCAGCACAGACATGTGCTAATATTGTATTGCAAATCAGCACACACAAGTACATGGCAGCATAGTACATTTTCTCTCCTCCTGTTGATCTATTGTTTCTTTGCTGCTAAACTTCTGTATTTCCCAGCACAGACATGTGCTAATATTGTATTGCAAATCAGCACACACAAGTACATGGCAGCATAGTACATTTTCTCTAGTCCTGTTGATCTGTTGTTTCTTTGCTGCTCATATGTCTGTATTTCCCAGCACAGGCATGTGCTAATATTGTATTTTTAATCAGCACACACAAGTACAAGGCAACATAGTACATTTTCTCTAGTTCTGTTGATCTATTGTTTCTTTGCTGCTAAATGCCTGTATTTCCCAGCACAGATATGTTCTAATATTGTATTGCAAATCAGCACACACGGGTACAAGGCAACATAGTACATTTTCTCAAGTCCTGTTGATCTATTGTTTCTTTGCTGCTAAATGCCTGTATTTCCCAGCACAGGCATGTGCTAAAATTGTATTTATTGCAAAACAGCACACACAAGTACAAGGCAACATAGTACATTTTCTCTACACCTGTTGATATATTGTTTGTTTGCTGCTACATGTCTGTATTTCCCAGCACCGGCATGTGCTAATATTGTATTGCAAATCGGCACACACACATACATGGCAACATATAATATTTTCTCTACTCCTGTTGATCTATTGGTTCTTTGCTGCTAAATGTCTGTATTTCCCAGCACAGGCATGTGCTAATATTGTGTTGCAAATCAGCACACACAAATACAAGGCAACATCGTACATTTTCTCTAGTCCTGTTGATCTATTATTTCTTTGCTGCTAAATGCCCGAATTTCCCAACACAGACATGTGCTAATTTTGTGTTGCAAATCAGCACACACAAGTACAAGGCAACAGTACATATTCTCTGGTCCTGTTGATCTATTGTTTCTTTGCTGCTGAATGCCTGTATTTGCCAGCACAGGCATGTGCTAATATTGTATTTCAAATCAGCACACACAAGTACAAGGCAACGTAATACATTTTCTCTGGTCCTGTTTATCTATTGTTTCTTTGCTGCTAAATACCTGTATTTCCCAGCACATGCCTGTGCTAATATTGTATTGTTAATCAGCACACTCAAGTATAAGGCAACATAGTACACTTTCTCTGGTCCTGTTGATCTAGTGTTTCTTTGCTGCTAAATGCCTGTATTTCCCAGAACAGGCATGTGCTATAATGTATTGCAAATCAGCACACACAAGTACAAGGCGACTAAGTGCATTTTCTCTACTCCTCTTGATCTATTGTTTCTTTGCTGCGAAATGTCTGTATTTCCCAGCACAGATATGTGCTAATATTGTATTGCAAATCAGCGCACACAAGTACAAGGCTACATGGTACATTTTCTCTAGTCCTGTTGATCTATTGTTTCTTTGGTGCTAAATGCCTGTATTTCCCAGCACAGACATGTGCTAATATGTATTGCAAATCAGCACACACAAGTACAAGGCAACATAGTACATTTTCTCTAGTCCTGTTGATTAATTGTTTCTTTGCTGCTAAATTTCTGTATTTTGCAGCACAGGCATGTGCTATTATTGTATTATTAATTAGCACAAACACATACAAGACAACATCCACATTTTGATCTAGGGTACAATTACATAGAATTGTTGAAAATTATCTTCTATTACTGTAGTTTTGTGAAATTAATTGTTCTTTACCTCTATCTTCAAAGTGTTTTGTAATGGTCAGTTGTGTTATAGCTCTTTATTGATATTTCATTGATTTATAACAACATTTGTGATACTGAGTAACTATTGACTTAGACATGTTGGAGAAGCAGTTGTCATCTCTCTGAATATTAATTAAGAGTATTGTAATTAAGTTTCATTTAATGGGCCAATTACACTTCAATTAAGTATATATCATTAGCAAACAAGCTTGTTCAGTCAAGTAAAAATGAGTCACCTTCCAGAGTGTTTTCAGTTACAAGTTAATGATTTGAGTTATGCAAAACAGTAGTATATACCTGTAATTAACGGAGAGAAGCATATTTCCCATATAAAATGATGGGAGGAGAATATTAATGTATATACATTTGGCATATCAAAGATGTTTTCTGATCTGATTCTTTGCTGCTCTGTATTGCCCTGCACAGGCATGTGCTAATATGCATTACAAATCGGCACTCACAGGTACTAGCTAGGGAACATTGGACATTTTCTCTGGTACTGCTGATCTAATGTTTCTTAGCTAATAAATGTCTGTATTTCCCAGCACAGGCATGTCTCATACTGTATTGCAAATCAGCACAAACACATACGCGGCAACATAGTACATATTCTCTAGTCCTGTAGATCTATTGTTTGTTTGCTGCTACAAGTCTGTATTTCCCAGCACAGGCATGTGCTAATATTGTATTTCAAATCAGCCTACACATACGAGGCAACATAGTACATTTTCTCTACTCCTGTTGATCTATTGTTTGTTTGCTGCTACATGTCTGTATTTCCCAGCACAGGCATGTGCTAAAATTGTATTTCAAATCAGCACACACACGTACAAGGCAACATTTCAAAAGACGACTATTAAACAGATCTTATCTGTCCCAGTAAATACAGCGGACTCGGCGGTATACTTATTATCCGGATTTCTCCCGATAGAGGGGCAAGTGGACAAGAAAGCATTGACTCTATTCCGTAATATTTGTGCACAAAACGATAATGCTTTGGAAAAGAAATTAGCGATCAGACAACTTTCACTAAACATTCAAAACAGCAATAGCTGGTTCATCGAAATAAAAAGACTTGCTTGGAAATATGACATCATTGATCCAAAAACTTTATTGAATGATCCTATGCATAAATTTAGATGGCAAAAATATATAAACCGTGCCGTAAATAAATATTGGATTGATAAAATCGAAACTAGAGTGCAATATTACAAAAGTCTTCAATACCTGAACCCGGAATATCTACCGGGGAAACCTCATCGGATACTGAGAGTACCTCTGAAGTCGTCCAAAGATATGCTGAGGATTCCTATACAGTTAAAACTCTTGTGTGGAGGCTATATTCTTCAGGATTCCAGGGCTAGGTTTAACCAAAACCAAGTTGACGCTACATGTCGGTTGTGTTGGTTAGAAGACGAAACACTGGAACATTTTATTCTGAACTGTGGTGCCTTGCACAGTCTCAGACAACAAATTTTATGTGATATCAGTCATGAACTTGAAGAATTAGGATTTTCCGACTTCAATGTACTGTGTGCCAAGCAGAAGATACAGTTACTTTTGGACTACACAAACTTCCCATCCCTGAGATCCATTGCACCCCCCCTGTTACAAAACTTTGAGTTTCAAGTTAGAAGGTTGCTATACAGCTTGCATATAACCCGATACAGACTTTTAAAAATTGTTTTAAACACATAGAGTGGGACAGTAACCACTGAATGAATGCATTAATTGTGGTGTTAAACACAATCTTAATATAAACTGCTGTGAAAATATTAGCGTAGCGTATTCTCGGTGGTGGATTGGACTGTTCCACTATTCATATATATTCGGGTGGAGGAATTATACCACGTCGACAGACGGTTCTCCTTTCAAGGAGGTTTCGAGAGAACAACAACAACAACAACAACATAGTACATTTTCTCTAGTCCTGTTGATCTATTGTTTGTTTGCTGCTACATGTCTGTATTTCCCAGCACAGGCATGTGCTAATATTGTTTTGCAAATCAGCACACACATGTACAAGGCGACATAGTACATTTTCTCTACTCCTGTTGATCTGTTGTTTCTTTTCTGAATGTTGAAAATTATATACTGTTACTGCAGTTTTGTGAAATTAATTGTTCTTTACCTCTATCTTCAAAGTGTTTTGCAATGGTCAGTTGTGTTATATATCTTTATTGATATTTCGTTGATTTATAACAACATTTGTGATATTGAGTAACTATTTACTTATACATGTTAGAGAAGCATTCCTCATCTCTCTGAATATTGAGTATTGTAATTAAGTTTCATTTAATGGGCCAATTACACTTTCCAATTAAATCTATTTCATGAGCAAACAAGCTTGTGCAGTCAAGTGAAAATAAGTCACCTTCCAGAGTGTTTGTTTTCAATTACAGGTCAATGATTTGAGTTTTGCAAAACAGTAGTACATACTTGTAATTAACGGAGACAAGCTTATTTCTCATATAAAATGATGGGAGGAGAATATTAATATATATACATTTGGCATAACAAAGATGTTCTTGGATCTGATTCTTTGCTGCTAAATGTCTGTATTTCCCAGCACAGGCATGTGCTAATATTGTATTGCAAATCAGCACACACAAATACAAGGCAACATAGTACATTTTCTCTACTCCTGTTGATCTATTGTTTGTTTGCTGCTACATGGTCTGTATTTTCCAGCACAGGCATGTGCTAATATTGTATTGCAAATCAGCACACACGTACAAGGCAACATAGTACATTTTCTCTAGTTTTTGTCTCGCCTTTTCAAAGAAAAAATAGATACATAGGTGTTGCTTTTCCGGCGGCGGCAGCAACATTCAAGTTTTGTGTTTAGGTCATTTTCTCACAAACTGTAAGCACTAGTCCTTTAAAACTTTGCTTATAGTTGTATCATGGGTGGTACATCGCAACGTGACAAAGCATATGTGGAGGTGACCTTGACTCTTCAAGGAAAGGGCAGATAACTTACTAATTTTGCGTTTAGGTCACTTTTTCACAAACTGTATGCACTAGACCTTTCAAACTTTGCTTATAGTTGTATCTTGGGTGGTACATGGCAACTGGACAAAGGAAATGTGGAAACTACCTTGACCCTCCAAGCAAAGGGCAGATAACTTAATAATTTTTAGGTTCAACTTTTGCGTTTAGGTCACTTTTTCACAAACTGTATGCACTAGACCTTTAAAACTTTGCTTATAGTTGTATCTTGAATGGTACATCGCAACGTGCCAAAGCAAATGTGGAAGTGACCTTGACCATCCAAGCAAAGGGCAGATAACTTAATAATTTTTAGGTTCAACTTTTGCGTTTAGGTCACTTTTTCACAAACTGTATGCACTAGACCTTTCAAACTTTGCTTATAGTTGTATCTTGGGTGGTATCCATAGTAACGTGACATCTAGCCAGAAAACCAGCCAGATCGGACCAATATCAGCGGAGTTATGGCCCTTGATTTAGTTAAAAATGCTATATTAATACCATAGGGCTTTCATTTTTCATCTGATCTTTACCAAACTTTACCAGATGTTTTGCATTTTTCTTTTTTTTATTAGTATATTTTTTTGTTATTATTATTTTTTAATAGATATACCGTATTTACTCTATCAGTTCGGACGGGATAAAATAATAAAATTGTTTGGTGTCCGGAAATATAACTTACCAAAATTAGCGCATATTTGCTGATGTCCGAATATTTTGAGAGGAACCGTAAATTAACATTCTACGGTAAGTATTTTTACTTGTGATGTTCGGGGCAATCTCACCTTCAAAGTTTACGGTAATTACGGTAATTATGAAAATCCGTCCATTCATTATCACTTATTGGTAATTATTCGCCTATTCTATAAACTGTCTAAAATTACAGTACTCAACTTGAGCAAACCCTAAAACCTGTGAAATCAGTACACCGAGACACACTTTACACGCGGGTAGTGGAACTAGTCACAAGTGTAGTTAATGCTGGCTAGTGCGGACTGTGTAATAGTATACTGGGCTATATGCGATTCAATCCACAACAGTGAACTAATAAAAAATGTGTAAACAATGAACTAATGAACAATTATGACATGTAGTTTATTATATTAAATTATTATATTTTGTTTGAAATGTAGCAATAAACTTTATTGAATAATGAGACAATGCAATTTTAAACATGTTGATTATTTTATTACAAAATAAAAACATACAAAGTATTGCAGAAAATAAATAAAGAAAAAAACAAACAATTAAAATTATAATAGTCGTGTTCTTTGTCCATTTAATTGCACCATCATGTTATTCCTCAAATCGAAGCTAAAAAATAAGGCATGCCATGCTTATAGTATGAAATAAAAAATATTTGATCTCTGTACATCGCATAGCACTTTACCTGTGTGAGCGAGTCCGTAGTTTTTGCTGGTAATGCCAGATAATGGAATGGCCCACTAGCTACCAAAACAACCCGTAACACCTACATTGGAATGGGTTTACCTGGTGTAAACAATTGTTTCAACACGCGCCTGACCGATTACACAGAATTTATATGGATGTTTATAAACATGGGTCAGTAATAATGTAATTGTTTCAAAATGGCTCTTTAATAACAGTAAAAAGTCACGATCAAAAACTTTTTATTTAATTGCATCAAACAAGTTACAATTAAATTCATTGAAGTATATTCTGCTGCTTCTGTTGGTAATTATCGGGATGCAATCAGCAATTAGAAGTCGTTGATCGTAATTTTAACCTGTCATTTTCGGCGAATAGTTCATCTTTTCCCGATGTCCGAATTTAAGCCCGGTACACACGGTAAGATTATCTCATAGGACAAACCTTATAAGAGAAATCTGATACAATCTATCATATGAGATTGCCTGTACACACGTTGAGATTAATTTTATGGGATTTTCTGGTGACCTTCAAATAAGTGCATGCTGGATCTTTCCAGAATGTAAACGAAGGAAAGCGCCTTGTCATACATCTTTCTTGTGGTAGTCTTTGTGCGTGACTGTCCACAAAACTTTCTCTTCCTCATAATATCCAAGCAATTCATCAATTTTATCAATCGTCCAGTTTCCTGCCATGTTGCTATGTATGAACTAAAAACCTGCGTGTACAAATCTACAATGCATGTAGCCCCTATGCTGCGAAATTTATGTCAACTCTGGATCGCAGTACACCTTGGCCACAGTGTCACCATGTGTGGTTGGATGGCGGTGCTTTTGATCTTGTCTTATGGAAATAGAGCATGTTCTATTTCTCGAAGACATCTTTCAGGTCATAAATTGTGTCTTAAGCCCTTGTACACACGGTGCAATTTGTCTCACAAGACATATCTTATAAGATAAATCTTACCGTGTGTACCAGACTTAATAAAACCATCAAAACTATTGAAATAAGGTTGATTTTTAATATGTCCGAACACTAGTTTTATTATTTCCTTCAATTAATTAGGTGTCCGGAATTAATGAGTGTCCGGACTCATCGAGTAAATACGGTATATATATTTTTTATATATATTTTTTTCATTATTTTTTTGTTTAAATTTTTTTTTGGTGTTAATGCCGTATTAGCAGGAAACATTGCTGTGCCTATTGCATTTTTTTTTCTGGCTCGTTGATTTTCGATGGAGTTAGGCCCCTTGACATTTTTTTTTTAATTTCTTGTCGGCGCTTCTCCTAAACGCCTTGTTGGATTTCGACGAAACTTGGCAGGAAACATCGGTAAGATGTCTAGTTATCCATTTCGCGCTTTTGTTCCAGTGTGCTGATTTATGAAGAAGTTATGGCACTTTGACATTTTTAGCTCTACTGGCCGATGGCGAGTTGTCCTTCGTCCATCGTCTGTCCGTCGTCCGTTGTTAACTTTTATCTTGTGACAACTCTAGGGCCTTCATTTTTCATGTGATCTTTACCAAATTTTAACAGGTTGTTAATATCAATAAAAGCTCGGACAAGTTCGAAAACCGGGCAGATCAGAGTAATTTCAGCGGAGTTATGGCCCTTGTTTTTCTGAAAAATGCCATATTAGGCCCTGTGAACACTCTAGCACCTTCATTTATTATTTGATCTTTACCAAGCTTGCACAGATTGTTAATATCAATGAAAGCTCAGACAAGTGCGAAAACCAGGCAAATCGGATCAGTTACACCGGAGTTATGGTCCTTGTTTTTTCTGGAAAATATTATTTTCTGCCGTGTGAACACTCTAGGGCCTTTAATATTTAATCGGACCTTTACTTAACTTTGCCAGTGTCTTTATATCAATGAAAGCTCGGACAGGTTCGAAAAACCGGCAAGATCGAAATAATTTCACCGGAGTTATGGCCCTTGTTTTGCTAAAAAATGCCATATTAAGCCGTGTGAACACTCTAGCACCTTCATTTATTATTTGATCTTTACCAAACTTGCACACATTGTAAATATTATTGAAAGCTTGGACAAGTTCGAAAACCAGCTAGATCGGACCATTAACAGCGGAGTTATTGCCCTTGATTTAGTTAAAAATGCTATACTTTGCCTCATTAAGATGATAGGGCCTTCATCTTTTATTCAATCTTTACCAAACTTTACCAGATTGTTTATATAAATGAAAGCTCTGACAAGTTTGAACACCAGCTAGATCGGACCATTAACAGCGGAGTTATTGCCCTTGATTTAGTTAAAAATGCTATATTTTGCCTCGTTAATTCGATAGGGCCTTCATCTTTCATCTGATCTTTACAAAACTTTGCCTGATTGTTTATACCAATGACAGCTCAGATAATTTCGAAAACCAGCCAGATCGGACTTGTAACAGATGAGTTATGGCCCTTGTTTTAGTTAAAAATGCTATATTTTGCCTAGTTAAGTTGATAGGGCCTTCATTTGTCATGCGATCTTTATGAAACTATACTAGATTGTTAATATCAATTAGTTTAAACTTATTTATTTTACATCGATTGTAACGAAAGCTCTATGAACTTATTTGAATCACTCTCGATGTCTTCTTGGGTAGAACCAGTACTTAGCAATGCAGATAAAGTGTCTTGCTCAGGGACACAACGCATATGGCAATGGCGGGAATCGAACTCACGACTTTTGGATCATGGGTCCAACGCTCTACCACTAGACCACAGCGCTCCACTAAATATCAATAATAATAATTTAATATCAATTAAAGCTCGGTCAAGTTTGAAAACCAGCCAGATTGAACCAGTAACAGTGTAGTTATAGCCCTTGATTTAGTTAAAATTCTATGTTTTGCCTTGTTAAGACGATAGGGCCTTCATCTTTCATCCGATCTTTAAAAAACTTTATCAGATTGTTAATATCAATAAAAGCTTGGACAAGTTCGAAAACCATCGAGATTGGACCATTTACATCGGAGTCTTGGCCCTTGATTTTCTGAAATATGCTATATCTTTGCCACATTAAGACAAAAGACCTTCATTTGGCCAGATTTCATTGAAACTTTGCAGGGATGATCAGTACCAAGCCTAGTTGTACATAGTCACCGTGTTTCAGTTGAATGATTTTGGCAGAGTTATAGCCCTTTAAAGGTTTTAATACACACACTTTGTTCTGACTAGTTCTCTTGAACCCCTGGCCGGATTTAAACGAAGCTTTTTATGGATGATCAATTCCATGTCTAGTTGTGCAATTCATTGCCGTATTCCAGTTGAATGATTTTTTTGGCAGAATTATGGCCCTTTAAAGGTTTTAATACACAAACTTTGTCTGATCTACTTCTCCTGAACCCCTCGCCAGATTTCATTGAAACTTTGCAGGGATGATCAGCACCAAGCCTAGTTGTGCATGTCGTCGTCACGTTCCGGTTTACAGATATGTGGCAGAGTTATGGTCCTTTAAAGAATTTTGATACCACAATTTTTTTCCGGGCTAGTTCTCCTGAACCCCTGGCTGGATATAGACGAAACTTGACAAGGATGATCAGTATCAAGCCTAGTTGTGCATATCATCGCCATATTTCGGTTGAATTATTTTTGGCAGAGTTGTTACCCTTTAAATGTTTTAATACACAAACTTTGTCCAGATTAGTATCTTCTGAACTCGTTGCCAGATTTCAGTGAATCTTGGTGAGAATGATCAGTACTAAGCCTAGTTGCACCTATCATTGCCATGTTCTGGTTGAATGATTTTTGAACGACTTGTGGCTCCTTATATATAAACTTTATCTTGAGCCAGTAGAGCGTCCACAGGCCCTCTTGGGCCTCTTGTTATGAAATTTCA
>JAWPHD010019424.1:0-35759 GCA_037043455.1 Cyrtodaria siliqua | reverse complement strand
CCTTCGGCCAGTAGAGGCTAAAAACAATAAAATAATCAAAAATGCATTATTCCGCCATTTTACGTTCACGCATGGACATATCGGACTACTGTAACCTTAAACGGAGCAATTTAGAAGCAAATTGTTTCTTAATTTAAGTTTCAGTTATTTTTATAATTAAAATTATTTGCTTCAAATTCTCCATCGCCATTTTTTTTCAAAAATACGGATGCAGGCAAAATTAGGAAAGCACATAATAGGTCATGCCGTAATATTTTATATCAAAGGAATGACATTATATTGCCATTAAAATGCACCTATTCGGGGAGAATTTTCAAGAGATTTGAATTGAGTTACAAAATGAAAGTGTTACGTTATAAAGTTGAATACCTCTTGTATTTTCTGTCCTGTCTCTAACCCAACCTAAGATTGTACAACTGCGCGCAAGATATTTTCCCGCAAGGTTAGTTGTGTGAAAGGTTAAATTTACTCACCTGTGAAATGCCTATTAGGGTTTAAAGGTGTGTATTCTAATCTGAAATGCCTTCCAGTAGGTAAAAAAAAAAAAGAGTAGAATGGAAGATGAAATGAGTGATGAAAACGGATGATGGACTGATTACATGTTATTACACATGTTTTGGGGCCCAAATATTTATTTGTACTAACGGCGCCCCATACTACTTGGGCATTTTGGATACATACACTTGTTTGTGCAGAGAAACATATTTTTTACCAATGCTCCCAAAACATACAAGTGGTCGTCTGGCCTTCAACACCATCACAGTACTGGAAAGTAATAACGACGAAAGTCATGTTGATTTCTGAGGGAAAAAACACCACCTTTTTGAAATGATGCAGATTTGATATTGTAACGTTCTATTGCAGGGCAATATCTCTGTTCAAAGTCGAAATCCAGCGCCCAACACACCTACATCAAAAGCACATTAGAAACAGTACGACCGACATAATAACGCCATTCAACTCGACCGACACCACTCGACATCCAGTGCGTGACAACCCCGACATCATTATGTACTCGCATTCACAAATCATTGGTATCTTCACCATCACGCTTTATAATTATGCTACTTGAACATATGGGACAGGGCAATAATCTCAGTATATACTGATGTGTCTTAATTCTAGTATTACTGATCCGATCTGGTTGTTTTTCGAACTTTATTGATATTAACACTCTGTGCAAGTTTGGTAAAGATCAAATAATAGATGAAGGTGCCAGAGTGTTCACAAGGCAAAATATGGCATTGTTCAGCCAATCAAGAGGCCATAACTCCGGTGAAACTAATCCGATCTAACTGTTTTTCCGAAATTTATCGAGCTTTCATTGATATAAAGCCTCTCGCAAAGTTTAGCAAAGATCCGGATTAATAACGATAGGCCATATCGTGTTCACACGTCAAAAGTTAACCGTCGACGACGATGGCGGACGACGACGGACAACTCGCCATCCCATAAGCTCTGCTGGCCTTTGGCACATACAAAATATTTATTAAAATAAACGATTTTTACTCAAGATATGATGGCTAGAATTTGACGAAACTTTCACAGGAAGCAACCTTCTATGGTCCTCTCGCAGATTAGTACAAATCGTCCTGATCCGTCAACAAATATGGCAGCCTTTATTAAAATAGAAACCCTTTTAAACGACTGTCTTCTCAAGAAATGCTGGTAGAATTTGACGAAACTTCACAGGAAGCATATTTGCTTGGCCCTCTCATAGATGTATACAAATCGTACTAATCTGTCAACAAATATTGCCGCCTATACTAAATATAGAAACAAATTTAAGCGACTTCTTCTCATGAACAGATAGCTAGAATTTGACGAAACTTCACAGGAAGCATCCTTGCGTGGTCCTACTATTAATACAAAACGCAAAATATAAAATCAATCTTAAATGATTTCTTCTCATGAAGCAATGACACAAATGGTTTTGTGAAAAGAATCATCCCATAACCATTTCTATGATTTTATGTAAATTTGTCCATACCCTGTCAATAAATTTGGCCGCCGTTACTAAGCACAGAAACAATCTCTGAAACGTCTCATGAACCAATGGCTCACTTTTTGTTTTGTTTTGCTCCTAAAAGCCAAGGAAAAAGTCATGCGAAAAGAGTTTATTTGATGACTGGAAAGTTGAAGATCTAAGTGGACTTGAACATTTCAAATATTGATGCAAACAAATTCTGCGGATGAACGTTTTAGTAACATTTGCTGGTTGTAATAAAACGAAATTGAAAGGCTGGCTAATGGAATATTGATCAGGAAATTGTTCAGACATATCAAGAAAATAAGTTCTCTTTAAATAACATTGATATACCTCATAGGACAGTCCCCCAGAGGCCATGCAACAGTAAAGATATAAGTGCAGTAATATGTAACTGCATGTTCTTTGTCATCTTCAAGTTCAAGGCCGATCCGGCTACCGTAGCGGCCAGGGCGCAAACCCCAATGGGCGAAAGCCTCATATTAGAATTTAGGTTCATTGTTGCCAGTCGGACCGTAACCCTATAACTGTGTTTCCTGTGTGCATGCGTTTGTGTGTGACACATGGGTGGGAACTTTAGATGCAATGAAGTACAAGCAGTTGTACACATACAAATTATAAACTTGAAATGGCATGTGGTCAGTACAATGTTCTATACATTGTATTTTAATCCAGTAAGGTTAATGTTCGTACCTGTTATTTGGAGGGCTAAGCTACAACTACGCCACTTGTACCCAATGATTTTAAAACCGTAAAATAAACAATTAATGTTTTTGAATTCATCTGGGTATGAGTAATATTCTTTTTTTTCTTTTAATGGAAATGTAATAATAGTGAGTATTTATAGTTTTAAATGTTATTAAACAAATCAAAACAGTTCAATGCATTTAATCAGCTATCGGTTTATGCAGCTTTTAACAACCTAGTTGTATATACCCTCATTAAATTTCTAAACAATAACTTGCAAATATCCTAACGTATCGTTTAAGTATATCTGTTTAATTCCTAAAAGTAATGAAAAGAAACTCGAACTCGCCGGATTCGGAAAGTTTTGTTTGAGAAATCAGCATTTAGTGAACTGTATGACTACACTAATAAACTGTATGACTACACTAATAAAACTGTATGACTACACTAATAGCGTCATACAAAGTGTCAAACCTGTCCAGGAAGTACTTCCAGGTCGTATGATGCTAAAATAGTTTCCATGGAAAAATCAAAAGTTTCTAACTTGCATGTGTTTTTTTTCCAAGATCCCTTTATGTTAAAGTGTTATGTCTTTTATCATGAAAAGCAAGTATTTACTGTGTTGGCAGGGACTATGTCTTTGGAGAGTATGAGCACAGAGGGATAGGTAGACAAATGTTTATTTCAAAATACGCAGAGTGTCAATGAATCGACGCGAAATATTGAAAACACTAAAATCGGTGTTGTTTTTAGATATGGGATAGTTTTGTGCAAGTTATATATGTGTGGTTCACCAGAGATTAAACTGTATTTAAGTGAACAAATGTTGTGACTGATCGCAAAACATCTGGCCTGTTTTGCATTGTGTTCAATGGGCTGAATTTTATCTGTCTTACACCACAATAAGCTTCAGTCTGTGTAAGACGCGGACCGGCTGTTTAACAGCCGAGTACAAATTGAACAAACTTAGACATGTTCCTAATACAGTGCTAGCGGTAGTAGCGGAGTCATCGGTAGAAGCGGATCAGTTTATGTTTACATTTCTTTTATTCAGCTCGTATGCATTTGTTTTTTATGAAACTTTCCATATCTGAGAATGGTCATAAAAGCATACAACTATACCATTTGCTGCAAAGGATTCGGCACATATTTCCCTGAGTAATTACCACTTAGCGTAACACCTATCAAGAAAAGTGATCCGTTACTGCCTGAACGATGTGAGTTTTTTTAATGAAAAAAAATCAATATCAGTTAAAATGAAATAAAAAATGAACAGAAGTTTTTTTTAATACACTTTGGTGTAAAATTGCTCAGGCCTGATCATCAAAAGATCCATTATTTGGAGTTTTAACAACTTTTAGGGACACTGATTGTGTAAACAGGCAAAAATGGCAGATTTTCAACAGTTAACTAACAAAACAAGTATAAAGTTTAGTTCTTGATGATGTTGGTTTAGCATATTGCTGAGAGAGCAGAATCTAGTAAGAAATGTCTTGAAAGAAATATAAAAAGATCGGACAGGGAAAGGTAGCATTCAAGTTGAAAGTTTTCCTTTAGTTTTAAATTTACGCTTTTTAACCATAGTGATCCTTTACTAGTATTTGAATAATGTATGTTGCATTTGATATGCGTACTTATATTACAAAAACATATTATTGATGATGCATTAGTAGTTTTGTGATTATTTACATATAAGGGCACTGTCATGGAAATATTGCAAAAAATCAATTGTACATCAACCTTGTACGTAAATATTGTATCAATATCAACCCTGTAAGCCAATCTGTTTTAGCAATGTTGTATGTCAGACTTTTTCAGTCAAACTAAGCTTGTATGTCAACCGTGTATGTCAACCTCGTATATCAACTTTGTACATCAATCCTATATGTAACTTTGGAGATCAAATTTTGTAAGTCAACCGTTCCAAGGCAGTAGCCCTATTGTCAACCCTTTTGTGTTTGTGATTGTCATTTGCATTTTTTATTTCTTTTGCCTTCTCGTTTTGTCTCGTTTGCGTGTTTGTTTTTATGTGTTTTCGTGGTTGACCTGTCGTCCTTGAATGCTGCTTCTCCCTGTCCGATATATGTATCTTTCTTGTCTATTAATCTTGCTTTGTCAACCCTTTGTACATCAACCTTGTATGTCCACACGTGGGGTGGCGGTGTTGTGGGCGAGGTCAAACCATTATTTTTCGAGATCCCCATCCTATAACCATGTATACACTCGTTGGCACTCCTTGTCATGAACAGATGGATAAACCATCCAACTAGCATTGGCACAGGGCGGTCCCATCCCCAACGATGGGGACATAGCTCTTGGGTCATACATTGGAAACCGTTGAGATCCCCACTCTATAACCAGATATACACTTACTGGAATGAACCTGACCGGATATAACCATCCAACCAGCATTAAAACTGGATGAGATGGTTTCAGAGAAATTGCTACTAACAGTAGCAACGCCAACGCTCACGCCCCACGCGCCGCCAGACGAAATGCTATCGCATAAGACACTGCTGGCCCTACATCAGTTTCATTAAATCTAGAGCGGCTAACTTTGTTGTTGATAACCCGATACTAGTGGTTTTCGAACTTGTCTCGAGCATAATGGCCTGTAGTCCTGTAAACACGATTAATACATTCTGAAAATATGATCCCTTGGAAACAACAAACTAAAGCACAAATAAACAAGTGACCTCTGTTCTGAGGGTGTCTCGCCCATCGCGGCAAACGGCATATGAAATATGTCCAACAAAGAGACAACACTTCAAATGACCACGTATCAAACAAATAAAAAGCGAGGTAATCATAAAAAGTTAAGTTAAGTTATGTTGATTAATATTTATCCTAAAGAATTTCAGCTTAATAAAGCTAATATATCTGATATAACGCTTCTTCTTCTTGATTTAGATCTCTCGATTGAAAATGGTGAAATAATTAGCAAAATCTATGACAAGAGAGATGATTTTAATTGTGACATTGTTAATTACCCCCATTTGGATGGGGATGTTCACCTCGAGCCATCTTCTTTATGGGGTGTATGTGTCTCACACTTATTCGTTTTTCAAGAGCTTGTACTCGAGTTGAGGACTTTAATACTTCCTAATCTTTGTATGACTGAAAAGAGCTACTCAATCAGGGTTACCGTTACCTATAAACTTCGTAAAATCTTTGCAAAATTGTATTATCGTAACCCTGATCTTCTTTCCAAATATAAAAAGTAATTTAAGGACTCTTCTGCGACAAGAGACTATCACAACCTGACTTCTATGGTGATGTGATTTATAAACTTCGTAAGATTCCTTGGTCATGATCACTTTCATACTATCTTTGTTAAACTTGTTAAACCGTTTATCAAAAGAGGTTATGACCCCTATCATTTTGCAACGTACTGATACTTGGTGGTGGACCCTTTACAGTTCGCTACTATGCTTTGCTCTTTAATTGTACGATGACTCGGACAGGCTGTGGACCCTATGATGACGCCTCTACCTAAAGCCATTGGGACGATGGCGTTTGATGTTTGCCTAAGATCTTCCCTGTCGTGCCCTTAATGGTTTATTCTCTCTGTTGCTCTCTGGCCTCTGCCGATCATTGAGTACCTTCATTGTGGCTTTCTAGGCTATTGTTTTTTTTGTTTTTTTTTTTGTATTATATTTACACGAGCATATTTTGTGTTTTACTTATATTGCCTATTGATGCTGGCTTGTTGGTTAGAGATTAGATCATGGCGGGGATTTCTTTATTTACACTGTCCTGTTTTAATGGATGACAGTAGGTGTAAAGAGTGAAGGTTTGATGCACCCTATAGAACCGGTTTTAAACCCCCCCAGTGGCCTTTTGGTTGCCACTGATCGTTCCAAGGCGGTAGCCTATTGTCAACCCTTTTGTGTTTGTAGATGTCGTTTGCATTTTTTTAATACTTTTGCCTTCTCGTTTGTCTGTATTGCGTGTTTGTTTTGTGTTTTGTGGTTGACTGTCCTCCTTGAATGCTGCTTTCCCTGTCCGATATTTTTATCTTTCTTTACTGAGGTTAAGTGGTTTAACCAGGGTGTAGTTTGGGAAAAATAATGCAAAATATGACCTTGACCTTGGTATTTTTTGTCGTTCAGCGATGTCCATCAATGCCAACAATACATCATGACCAAGTACCAAAGGACCTAAAGTAAGACACTCACATAAAGTTAACTGAGGTTAAGTTACCTAACCTAACCAGGGTTAAGGTTCTGGGAAAATAACGCAAACTATGACCTTGGTAATTTTGAGAAAGTTTCGAGAAAAAATCGAAGCAGCGGTTGTTGAGATATAGTTCACTTAAAGTGTGGCCCGCCGGCCGACCGGAAAATTTGACTGCTATGTCTCGCTACCCACTATTCTGGGCGAGACAAAAATGTAGTCGACTCGGTTTCCTTGAGTCTAAAATCAACGTTTGTAGTAAAATATAGTATAACTGGAATGAGGCAAATAAAGAAAAAACGTAATCCACGTACCAAAATGCATTTAGTAAGGTCTTGCTTTTCCGGCATCTCTTTCTCTTCTTGCGTCACGGGGTCAACTGTTACACCGACAAATTCGCCCGTGGTAGAGGCCTTCAGTCGAACACTGACCTATACAATACAAAAATCTTGTAGTAATGCTTATTTATATTCATACTCAGATGTGAATTAATTGCTTATATAATATGATGCTTGAAAATGACGTGATTCATATTGCAATCGTAACAGATGATATATTTAAATTGAAGTTAAATCGTGAATACGGCACCGAAGGAGAGGATATATGGCTCAAATACAGATTTGACTTTCTGAACACCAGCCATTAGTTACATCGAGACTTAAGCTTGAGACCTGGATTCGAGAAACTCACAACCGCTGAGAAATAGATTTACTGTTTTACTCGCAACTGTTTAAACCCTATAAGTTGCCTTTTACGATAAGCAACGGGTTGGATAGGCCAGACAACTTTTAACAATGTGTCTGGGGAATATACATATAGAATTACTGTGCAAGGTGCCCCATACAACTGCTGTATTGTAAAAAATATGGATAAGTTACCACCTTGAAACTGATGGATACATTATCTGGTGGATAAATCAGACGTATTCGTGCAAAGTATCAATACGATCTTATTGAAACAGATGGATACATGTATGTGTCTATGCAACTGCAAACTGCTGGATAAGGGGTATTATGCAAGTATCCAATACGATCTTATTGAAAACAGATGGATACATGTATGTGTCTATGCAACTGCAACTGCTGGATAAGGGATATTATGCAAGTAATCAATTACGATGTTATTGAAACAGATGGATACATGCTATGTGTCTATGCAACTGCAACTGCTGGATAAGGGGTATTATGCAAGTATCGATACATTCTCATTGAAACTGATGAACACTCATAGAGAAAAGTTATCGAGTAAAATAGTGGATAAAATAAGATGCAACGTATATTTATCATGTATTACAACTTATTGACTCATGTTATATAGTTGATGTGTAACTGGTGTATTATTAAGGGTAACTGAGTGTATATTAAGGTAACTGGTGTATCATAAAGGGGTTGATGCACTATTTTCCAAACAACATTTATTTAAAAAGGGCTCTGAAGAAAAAAGCTAAAAGAATTATCAAAATGACATGAAAAATGACCTATAGAAAACTTGCAAAAAAAACATAAATGGAGGCGGCCTCATCTTTGAACGATTGACGTCATCACACCTTTCTATCATATATGGCATATTGATAAAATACCATTTAAAGCAAAGAAAATCACTGCAAATGAAAATTAATCATACACAATGTATACATTTTACATTTGTATATTTATTTTTAATCAATTTGCAGTGATTTGTTTTGCCTTAACAATATTTTGTCAATATTGCATATATGGTAAAAAAGGCGCGATGACGTCATCGCTCCAAGATCTGGCCGCCTCCATTTAAGGCCTTCTTTGCACATTTTCAATAGGCCATATCTCTTTTATTTTTGTGAAGGGCATTTTGATAATTCTTTTCAACTTTTTTCAAGTTTTTCAGAGCCCCTGTCAATAAAAGTTGTTTGAAAATATTTGCCGTCAAACCCCCTTTAAGGTACCTGTGTATTATTAAAGGTAACTGGTGTATTATTAAGGTAATTGATTGTGCAAAGGACAATTATACACGTATAGTTGACATGATATATTTCACAATGTCGACTATTATCTATTGCAGGTTTATAAAAATATAAGAACGTACATAGAGATCGTTCTAGGGTGTAGTTGAACACGTTAGCTTGGATGATGCTCAGTCTCCCCCGAATTAACAGAATAAGGAAGTTGATACACTAACAAAGAACGGCAAGAAGACACGTCAACTGAAAAAGGAAACATTTGTATTAATGGATGTTTTGTCATGTATTTGGGATAGTTAACAAGTTTAAACATGCACATTTTGAATAGTTTACTATGTTTGTACTTATTGTGACAATAAACTGTCAACGGAATGATGGTATTGAATAAATATGGACATTACCCACATTAAAATGAATAAATTGCTATTTTTTTTAATAAATACACTAACGACGATCCTACGGAACCAGTACCGCGATCTCACACAAGAGAAAACATTTAAGGTCACATAACACGAGAGGTAATGAATTCAACACTATTTATTTCAATTTATTACAAATTGGTTTTTTTATTATTTGATTTCTTTTGACTGTGTAAATAAATTGTTACACTTGGTTGATGCTGGTAGTCTATTTAATACTGAATACCTCATACCATATGTTGTTGTTTTCGGTTGATGGATTAAAGCAATACTTTGTCATTACTTAACCCATAACCCGCTACATATATATAATGGACTGCCTCATTCCATTTATGTGACAAATGGGTGTTTTGGGGAAATGACTGATCAGCAGCCGGACATTGACACTGATCTGTGTTTACAATGAACGCAAAGTCGTGCACTAGCGAGGTTAAGGGTTAATATGTCTCCTAACTGAGTCTAGTCTAATTTAGATTTAAACTATAGCATACAATTGTAGCTCTTCGGTATAACTGTTGTTCGTGACCCCTGCAGAACGTTGGTGCCGATCAATACTCCCTTTCTCCGTTCAAGGCTTTTAATATACATTATGTGGTACTGATACACGTTTGCAATTTACTGTATAATACCAATGAGACATTTTTATCTATTGTAATATAAAACATTTAAATAGGTTATGAAAGAAAACATTTGGAAAAATCGCCGAACACGATAATACACGAAACAACATTACAGTCTCGGGTTTGATTGAGCCTGTCCATACCCGGGAAGTGAAAAAGGCTTGCGCACGTTCACGCCCCTCGACTTGAGCAGAACTCCAATATTTTAAAATGTCAATATTACGAATATTTCAACCAATCCAGAAGATATTATATGAACCTAACTCTAAACCATAATAAGTATTTGCTGATGTATATAATATGGCAATTATAAAACTCAATACAATCACAGCTTGAACTAAAGTTAGCATAGCTTTACAGTCATTGTTTCCTACACGTTATATATTGTGGTCCACTGGCAATGTGGTTTCATTTAATTGATACATTAACAGTGTACTCATTTTCTATGACAAGTTCCTATATAGGCAAATACGTAATCCAGACCATATCAGGTTTTAAATTAGAGTTCATTTTCAAATATAGGCCGCTTTGCTTAATAATTTAATATATGCAGTGTTAGAAGATATAACATTCATAAATTTAAAATGAGGTTTCATTCCAATTAAATCTGCTTTACTAAAGCACGGAAGCTCGGATTGCATTTAATGCAGTCAATGCATTTTGTAAGATTTAGATAGAGTTCGTCACATTAACAACAGCAGAGTGGGAAACCAAATGTCCCTTTTTCATACTCTTTTTTCGTCCTAATGACGGCCGTAAAATTCAACCTGCGCTAAGAATCAGGTAGTGTTATTGTTATTGTTTCCCTTTTTGGCATGATTTTATGATGTGTTTGCATCCTGCATTACCTCTCATGACCAGACTCAATTAAACGAGTCCTGTTATGTTCTTCTATTGTGTACAATCATTGCTATCGAAGAACCTCGTTCAGTATTTATAACTACGTACGTTTACGTTTTAATGTTCACGTTCTAAAGATATTAAATCGTGTTAAACTCAATATTAATTTAGCCCAAGTGCTGTAAATGGAATGTTAGACATTACAGCTTCGTGAAACGGCCCCCCGGAGACCTTATTTTATAGGAGAAATACGTATGTTGTGAAACGAAAGCTTAAACAGTTACTACATTGCTACAATGTATGCTATTAATCATAATGACTTTTCAATAAGATAAATAGGTCGAAAAACAAGGTTATCCAGAAACATGCGAGAAAACACTTATCTTAGCACTTACAGATTTGACCTGATTTGTGCAACACCAAGTCTGTAACAGGATGGAGTGCGACCTCGCCATTCGCGACATACTCTGTTTATAGTATCTGGAACGATTGCAGCTATATTGACTTGTCCATTACTGTAAATGACGCAGACAGACATCAGCATTTGGCATTTAATTAGTTATTAATCATCGTCGAATGCATACGAGAAGTATTACTACCAATTTGCGCTTTAGAGCTCAGTTGTAAAATAGCATAACTGAGACATTGCAACTTCAAACATTATCATCATAATTATATGTTTTTTATTTTAAAGAATCTTGTATAAAAAGAAAATGAAAGTCATGTCTATAAAAAGACTAAAGTGCATTACAAACGATCCATGGACTATAGATGTCAGGAATGCATGATTTGATAAAGAGCTTTCGAACCTCAATCTGTTATGAGCACTACTTGATGCAAGTAATTGACGAATTCGAATGATCGCCCATTTCTCACAAATTAGTTCAAGTGTAAGAATAAAATTTGCCCAAGCATAGAAAAATTGTTAGCAGTCTAAGCAAAGCCAGAGCATCGTGACATGTAAGTGGTGATTAGCATATGATAGCAGGACTCTAAATAATCATCGCGTACAAAACGGTCATATCAAAGACAAAACAATTCATTTCTCTGAGAAAAAATGCATCGGGTGACGAAGGCAAAGCATCAATCTTATGGACTTCTTCCACAATAGGAAGCGCTCCGTGATTGAGGGGTTTTAACGAGCGTTGCTGTTGTAAACATTCTCGCCTCTCACCACTGCGTATTCGAATCCGCGCTGGGAGCCCCGACATTTAAAGTGAGAAGTGTCTGATTCTTACGGATTGCGAGAAGGTGATCAATACTGGCTCCACCCAGGAAAAGTGGGGTTGACTACCTACACCACAAAAAAAACACCGTCTACGCGTCACGATCTAAAAAAAATCAAAATTTAGCAATCCTTGGAAAACTGATGAATCTCAAAACAAGCAGATATAATAGCTGCAAGAAATAGCATACCATTTAATAGCTGGATAGGGTGCCTCACATAAAGATTCCGGGATCGAACTCAGGTGGGCAGGTGATTTCAAAGTATGATAATGGACCCTTTGGAAAACGGACTCCCCGAGCACGACACATACGAAATATTGCAGTCTCGGGTTTGATTGAGACTGGTTCATGAGCGGTAGTGAAATGCTGGCTACCGCTCACGACCCTCTAGCCCCGGGTTGAGAAGAACTCAATATTCATAAAAATCATCAGTACACAATTTTAAACCATCCCAAAGATGGCATGCATACTGGCCAGTCGTCCACGGACGCTCCTATGCTGTGAAAAAGCAACGCAAACTAATACAAGCCACCAAAAGCACATACAACAAAATAAGAGAGTAATATGAAGATTAAAACCTAGCTAATTCGGAGTGCCAAACCCATGTTTCCGGAAATCCTTTCTGACTTGACCTTGAGAGATTTTCGGATGAACCCCTTGAGCTATCGGCTGCTTCAGACATTCTAGCACCTGCAACGGGCTTAATCGGCTGAATCGGCCGACGCTGGTCCGACTGATGCCTTCAGACATTATGTTGCTTGATTCTGGTAAAGAAAATGGTAGATGCAAGGTCGAACTGAACTTGTAAGCATTCACTAAACTCCAGTCATCCGACACACACATTTTAAACATCAAGTCCATGGCTTATGCTTGCATCTTAAACATCAAGTCCATGGAATATGTATGCATTTTAAACATCAAGTCGCATGGAATATGTATGCATTTTAAACATCATGTACATGGAATATGTATGCATTGTATACATCAAGTGCACGGGAATATATAAACATTTTAAACATCAAGTGCCTGGAATATGTATATAATTTTAAACATCAAGAGCAATGGAACATGTATGCATTTTAAACATCAAGTTGCATGGACTATGCCAATGCATTGTAAAGGACCAAGTGCATGTAAAAAGTATGCATTTTAAGTATGAAGTGCAAGGAATATGTATGCATTTTGAACATCAAGGGCATATAATATATATACATTTTAAACATCAAGTACATGGATTATGTATACATTTTACACATCAAGTACATGGATTATGTATACATTTTACACATCAAGTGCATAGAATGAGTATGCATTTTAAGCATCAAGTGCACGGAATATATATACATTTTAAACAACAAGTGCCTGGAATATGTATAATATTTTAAACATCAAGAGCATGGAACATGTATGCATTTTAAACATCAAGTGCAATGGACTATGCATGCATTGTAAAGACCAAGTGCATGGAAAAGAGTATGCATTTTAAGTATGAAGTGCAAGGAATATGTATGCACTTTTAAACATAAAGGGCATATACTATATATACATTTTAAAGCATCAAGTACATGGATTATGTATACATTTTACCCATCAAGTACATGGAATATGTATACATTTGTACACATCAAGTGCATAGAATGAGTATGCATTTTAAACATCAAGTGCACGGAATATATATACATTTAAACATCAATGTGACATGGAATATGTACACATGTTACACATCAAGTACATGTAACATGTATGCATGTTACACATAAAGTGCATGTAATATGTATGCATGTTGCACATCAAGTACATGTTAATATGTATGCATGTTACACATCAAGTACATGTAATATGTATGCATTTTAAACATCAAGTGCATGGAATAATGTACACATGTTACACATCATGTACATGTAATATGTATGCATGTTACACATCAAGTGCATGGAATATGTATGCATGTCATGCATCAAGAGCAATGTAATATGTATGCATTTTAAACAGCAAGAGCATATCATATATATACATTTTAAACAGCAAGTATATGGATTATAGTATGCATTTTAAACATCAAGTACATGACATGTGTATGCATGTTGCACATTAAGTGCATGGAATATGTATGCATTTTAAACATCAAGGTGCATGGAATGAGTATGCAATGTAAATACATGGAAGTGCATGAATATGTATGCATGTTACACATCAATTACATGGAATCTGTATGCATTTTAAACTTCAAGTGCATGGTAATATGTATGCATTTTAAACATCAAGTGCATGTAATATGTATGCATGTTACACATAAAGTACATGGAATATGTATGCATTTTAAACATCAAGTGCATGTAATATGTATGCATGTTACACATAAAGCGCATGTAATATGTATGCATGTTACACATAAAGTACATGGAATATGTATGCATTGTAAAACAGCAAGTGCATGTAACATGTATGCATTTTAAACATCAAGTGCATGTAATATGTATGCATGTTAACATATCAAGTGCATGTAATATGTATGCATTTTAAACATCAAGTGCATGTTATATGTATGCATGTACACATCTAGGGCATGTAATATGTATGCATTTTAAACATCAAGTGCATGGAATATGTATGCATGTATACACATCAAGTGCATGGAATATGTATGGATGTTACACATCAAGTGCATGTAATATGTATGCATGTTACACATCAAGTGCATGTATATGGTCTGCATGTTACACATCAAGTGCATGGAATATGTACGCATGTTACACATCAAGTGCATGGAATATGTATGCATGTTACACATCAAGTGCATGGAATATGTATGCATGTTACACATCAAGTGCATGGAATATGTATGCACGTTACACATCAAGTGCATGGACTATGTATGCATTTTAAACATCAAGTGCATGTAATATGTGTGCATGTTACACATCAAGTGCATGTAATATGTATGCATTTTAAACATCAAGTGCATGTAATATGTATGCATTTTAAACAGCTAGTGCATGTAATATGTATGCATGTTACACATAAAGTACATGGAATATGTATGCATTTTAAATCAGCAAGTGCATGTAACATGTATGCATTTTAAACATCAAGTGCATGTAATCTGTATGCATGTTACATATCAAGTGCATGTAATATGTATGCATTTTTAAACATCAAGTGCATGTTATATGTATGGCATTGTTACACATCAAGGGCATGTAATATGTATGCATTTTAAACATCAAGTGCATGGAATATGTATGCATGTTACACATCAAGTGCATGGAATATGTATGCATGTTACACATCAAGTGCATGTAATAGGTTTGCATGGTTACACATCAAGTGCATGTATATGTCTGCATGTTACACATCAAGTGCATGGAATATTGTACGCATGTTACACATCAGTGCATGGAATATGTATGCATGGTACACATCAAGTGCATGGAATATGTATGCATGTTACACATCAAAGTGCATGGAATATGTTATGCACGTTACACATCAAGTGCATGGACTATGTAAGCATTTTAAACATCAAGTGCATGTAATATGTGTGCATGTTACACATCAAGTGCATGTAATATGTATGCATTTTAAACATCAAGTTGCATGTAATATGTATGCATTTTTAAACAGCTAGTGCATGTAATATGTATGCATTTTAAACATCAAGTGCATGGAATATGTATGCATGTTACACATCATGTGCATGGAATATGAATGCATGTTACACAGCAAGTGCATGGAATATGTATGCATGTTACACATCAAGTTGCATGGAATATGTATGCATTTTACACATCACGTGCATGGAATATGTATGCATGTTACACATCAAGGTGCATGGAATATGTATGCATTTTACACATCACGTGCATGGAATATGTATGCATGTTACACATCAAGTGCATGGAATATGTATGCATGTTACACATCCAAGTGCATGGACTATGTATGCATTTGAAAACATCAAGTGCATGTAATATGTATGCATTTTAAACAGCAAGTGCATGTAATATGTATGCATATTAAACATCAAGTGCAATGTAATATGGTATGCATGTTACACATCACGTGCATGGACTATGTATGCATGTTTCACATCAAGTGCATAGACTATGTATGCATTTTAAACATCAAGTGCATGTAATATGTATGCATTTTAAACATCAAGTGCATGTAATATGTATGCATGTTAACACATTCAAGTGCATGGAATATGTATGCATTTTTAACATCAATTACATGGACTATGTATGCATTTTAAACATCAAGTGCATGTAATATGTATGGCATTTTAAACATCAATTACATGGACTATGTATCTATTTTAAACATCAAGTGCATATAATATATATGGCATTTTAAACATCAATTACATGGACTATATATGCATTTTAAACTTCACGTGCATGGAATATGTATGCATTTTAAACATCATGTGCATATAATATGTATGCATTTTAAACATCAATACATGGACTATGTATGCATTTTAAACATCAAGTGCATGTTTATATGATGCATTTTAAACATCAAGTGCATGTAATATGTATGCATGTTTACACATCAAGTGCATGTAATATGTATGCATGTTACACATCAATACATGGAATATGTATGCATTTTTAAACATCAAAGTGCATGGAATATGTATGCATATGGAATATGTAAGCATGTTACCACATATAATACATGGAGTATGCATGCATTTTTTAACTTCAAGTGCTTGCAGTATGGATTTTAAACTTCAAGTACATGGAATATGCATTTCGTGGTCACGCCTTATATTAACAGGATTTTATAACGGATGTTTCGACAATAAAATATTTTGAAAAATATGTTTTACTGAAAAAATGTGATTACCTGTTTAAAATTACCTATGAATGTCTTAAATAATACAATATTCAAACTTCTTTCACCCGAAGGTAAGGTTTTATGTCTTACCGCAGAAAACCCCGTTTTCGCTTCTTGGAGAAGGGGTTGTATGGGGTATAAAAGTTAATACTCGGACCACGTAATGTATGCATTTTAAGAGGAATGAGTGATCCATCAAAAAAACAAATATATAATTCGAACAGGCAATGTAGCATTCAAGAACCACAGTCAATCACACACAGGAACAAATAAACAAGGACATTACAAAGATGAATCAAATGCCACAGTCATGAAAGGGTTGACAATAGGGCTACCGCCTTGGAACGGTCAGTGGCAAAAAGGCCGCTGGAGGTTTAAACCAGGTTCTTGGGTGCACCAAAACTTCACTCTCATCCTATTGTCATCCCAATAAAAACGGGACAGTGTAAATAAAGTTATCCCCGCCAGGTTAAATTCTCTAAGAAACACATGAAATAGTTGAAAACAGATCGGTATAGGAAAACAGAATGTTAACACGTTTACTAAGACAAATGGAATTTAGCATAAACTTAATTTGAAGGCAGATCATATTTGTTTTGTTTTTTAGTAAAAAAAAGATTCAGAAAAAGACCCATATTTTGGAAATTGCATATGGACGAATGTTAACTACATAACCATGATAACACTAGTTTTCTACAGAAGTTACGGACTGGGAAGGACTCGGTACTTACTAATTTAATTACATGCACTTATCGATTATTGATAAACTTTATCTCTTTTCGAATGTAAAATTACAAGCATTGGCTTTTTGAAATAAAGTATTATTTAAGAAGTAATTGTTTTTATGACTGTTATTATTTCCTCTTTTGAAAATGTGTAGACAATAATATTAGTTGACGAATATAAAACTGTCATTTGTGCATTGTGCAAACTCTTCGGCGGCTTTAAAGCTACAGAGTCCCTATATCAATCGATTTCTTCTTCGTAGGCGTGTCTTTATTTATAACTTCATGTTCACCAGCTCATGTCGAAATCAGGTATTTAAGCGAGCAAATATAGCGTAGGAAATCATTTACTGTATATACATCGACCAGTGCATATCGTACACAGGTAACAGTAATTTTTACAGAAAAAAGTTAGCTTCTTTCGGGGCACGAACGCATGACTTTCTGATTTCAAGTTCGGTGCTCTATCCACTGAACTACAACGCTACTTGAGAAAATAATATGCAAACTACTATTTATTATGAGGCAAACAAACTTAACATATTTGAACTCAACTAAGATGGATCAATACATATGTAGTCCATATTGTCGCACGTGTAAAGTAACATTGCCTGGTGTAATACTGTATGTTATCAATATGAAACTAATACTTCGCCTCAAAACAACCAAATCTCGACTTGACACCTCTCGGTATCTTGATGACATATTGAACATTGACAACCCTTTCTTTCCAACTATGGTTAATAATATTTATCCTAAAGAACTTCAGCTTAACAAAGCTAATATATCTGATATTAACGCTTCTTTTCTTGATTTAGATCTCTCGATTGAAAATGGTGAAATAATTAGCAAAATTTATGACAAGAGAGATGATTTTAATTTTGACTTTGTTAATTATCCCCACTTGGATGGGGATGTTCCCCGAGCAACTTCCTATGGGGTGTATGTGTCTCAACTTATTCGGTTTTCAAGAGCTTGTACTCGAGTTGAGGACTTTAATATCCGTAATCTTTGTATAACTAAAAAGCCCCTCAATCAGGGTTACCGTTAACATAAATTTCGTAAAACCTTTGCAAAATGTTATTATCGTAACCCTGATCTTCTTTCCAAATATAAAAGTAATTTAAGGACTCTTCTGCGAGAAAGACTATCACAAACTGACTTCTATGATGTTGTGATTTATAAACTTCGTAAGATTCTAGGTCATGATCACTTTCATACTATCTTTGTTAAACTTGTTAAAAAGTTTATCAAAAGAGGTTATGACCCTATTATTTTGCAACGTACTGCATGCTTGGTGGTGGACCCTTTTACAGTTCGCCACTATGCTTTCCTCTTTAATTGTACGATGACCGGACAGGCTGTGAACCCTATGATGACGCCTACCTAAAGCCCATTGGGACGGTGGCGTTTGATGTTTGTCTATGATCTTTCTTGTCGTACCCTTAATGGTGTATCCTCTTATTGCTTTGGCTTCTGCCAAGTCACTGATTACCTTCATTGTGGCTTTCTAGGCTATTGTTGTTTTGTATTATATTTATACGAGCATATTTGTGTTTTACTTATATTGCCTATTAATGCTGCCTTGTTGGTTAGAGATTAAATCATGGCGGGGATTTCTTTATTTACACTGTCCTGTTTTAATGGGATGACAGTAGGGTCAGTGTGAGGTTTGGTGCACCCTAGAACCGGTTTAAACCACCAGTGGCCTTTGTTGCCACTAACCGTTCCAAGGCGGTAGCCCTATTGCCAACCCTTTTGTGTTTGTGATGTCGTTTGCATTTTTTATTACTTTTGCTTTCTCGTTTGTCTGTTTGCGTGTTTGTTTTTGTGTTTTGTGGTTGACTGTCGTCCTTGAATGCTGCTTTCCCTGTCCGATATTTTTATCTGTCTTGTTATTTAGCGCTTGATGAGTTTGTGTGCGCGCGTTTGTTATTACGTAATGCCTATTTAGTGTTAAAAATGCTACAACATACCAATAAATAGCAGTGGTCTAGTGGTTCAGCGTACATCTTTCAAAACTTACAAGTGCAAGGCTGTGGTTCAAAACCTGTTCCGGGCAACTATTTTTTATCACATATATTCTGGAGCCGTATATTTATCGATGTTACCTGTACGGAGGCTAAATAAAAATGTGAAATTTTACGTATCGATTTCTGCTTATATACCGACTTTTAGGCTGTTCGTCGATTTGAAACTACTTCACACGTTCATACAAGTTAAAATAGGGACTGTACAGCTTTAAATAGTGTTTTTCAAGTTTAGTTTTAAATATGACGAGGAATAACAAATGATTGCACTCGTAGAGAATAATACTGTCGATTTTGTTAACAACAACGGTACAATTGTGTTTGCACGTGACTACCCGAAGTAGGCGTTCTCGCAGAGTTTAAACGAAACATCTGCCAGTCAAACCCTCTATCTTTATAAGTCACAAAATCATCTATAAAACAACTGTTTAACACACAAATGAATTATCTGCAGAGCATTGAGGTACTGAGCAACGGCCACGGAGCAAATTAAATGAATCTTAATCTTAGTCCAAATAACGTCTAAAATATATCAAACAAGGTTATAGTTATCGAAATACTCTAACGTGACATCACATAGTAATAATTAATCCTAATAAACATATTATAATACTCACTATTTGAACGAAAATAGTGGTGCAGTTAGTTTTGGCCATAATATTCATAACGTGCTAATCTAAGTTCCATACAACTATTATAGAATACATTTATACTAAGTTTCGTATTTTTTCTTGCACGAAATCGACAATGACTGCCCTTTGCCGAACCCTTTTTAATTTCCTAACAAATGAACACAGATTAAATTGATACAAGCTTACACGGTTACTGATTTATAACGTACATTAGTATCAGAACATTTACACTACAGAAGAAAGTTTCTAACACTACATTTCAAGTAAAGTAGATTTCTTATGATATATAATCGTAAAAGTTATGCCAACCCAAAAAGAAAATCATTACGTCGTCCGAGTATTAACTTCCATACCCCATCTCCAAGAAGCTAAAACGGGGTTGGCTGGGGTATGAAATAAAACCTTAATTTCGGCTTAAAACGTTTGCATATTTTAAAATTAAAACATTTAATAGGTAATTGTAAACATGTTATTACATTTTTCATTAAAAAATGTTTTTAAACGTGTGCTATTTTCGAAATATCTGTTATAAAATCCTACTAATATAAGCTGTCCCATCGCTTAATGGAATTAAGGCGGAACCACGTACTAATGTAACTTACTTGGCATCGTACGGCTCCTAATGTCAGTTAGAACTCGAAGGTTGGCGTTCTGTAAGACAATATGCAAATAGTGTATCAAACAATTGCCTCAAACGTTCATAGTACACTCAAAATTAGGAAAAGGTGAAAATGAAAAAAACAATATTCATCACCAAAAGGTATCGAATAAGGGTCTTTTTATATGTATATAAAACACACGTATTAACCCTTTCTCTATATGTATCTCTTTAATAAATATACTTTATACGTTCTATTATTGTAATAATGCATATGTTAGAAAACAAAACAAAATCCGTCACCATTGATTTTCTTGAGATGATATATAGAATCTCCCCTTCATTCTTACACATCCACAGAAGTGTCTCATATACTGAGCAAAAAATCTTTCTTATATAAAATGCAAAACAGGAAATAAACAATGGTGTACATAGAATAATTAGACAGACCACCACTAATAGTTCAAACATAATCTTTGTTTGAAAAGTTTAGTATGCAAGGAAGTTATCCCCCATTCTATTAAACCATACATTGTTGGTAAAAACACATTAAATCTACGAAAATTACCTAAATGTTTCCAAGGCAATAGTAATGTAGTAGAGCTACTTTTTAATTTATTATAGCAGCATGTGTCTTCTCATTTACTAAGGTAAAATATAGGGGATCACGTTATATTTGTAAAAATGAAAAAACCCAGATCTTACGTTAAAAGCATCTTTTGCAGTATATACAAAAATAGGCCGTGACCAGATTTTTCTTCCCCATCCTTGAGATACCCAGCCTGTGTTCCCAAATCGGCGCAATATATCGTTAACCTTTGGTGAAACAAATATTCAATGTTAGTATTTATATACCTAGTAAATGTATGCAAAACAATATGTAATATACATGTATCACACCAAAGCTGACTAAATGTACCTTTAGTGCACTCTTTTTAAATACAAATACTGAAAAGTAAATCCTTTGGAAGCAACAAACTAGAGAGAAAGGTAGCAGCAACGATTTTGTTGAGTCTGAAAATGAGTATAAGGTGCAACACCTCAAGCTCCCTAGCACCGGCTGGTAGTATAAGGTGCAACACCTCTCACGCTCCCTAGCACCGGCTGGTAGTATAAGGTGCAACACCTCTCACGCTCCCTAGCACCGGCTGGTAGTATAAGGTGCAACACCTCACGATCCCTAGCACCGGCTGGTAGTATAAGGTGCAACACCCCTCAGGCTCCCTAGCACCGGCTGGTAGTATAAGGTGCAACACCTCTCACGCTCCCTAGCACCGGCTGGTAATATAAGGTGCAACACCCCTCAGGCTCCCTAGCACCGGCTGGTAATATAAGGTGCCACACCCCTCACGCTCCCTAGCACCGGCTGGTAGTATAAGGTGCAACACCTCACGCTCCCTAGCACCGGCTGGTAGTATAAGGTGCAACACCCCTCAGGCTCCCTAGCACCGGCTGGTAGTATAAGGTGCAACACCTCTCACGCTCCCTAGCACCGGCTGGTAGTATAAGGTGCAACACCCCTCAGGCTCCCTAGCACCGGCTGGTAATATAAGGTGCAACACCTCTCACGTTCCCTAGCACCGGCTGGTAATATAAGGTGCAACACCTCTCACGCTCCCTAGCACCGGCTGGTAGTATAAGGTGCAACACCTCTCACGCTCCCTAGCACCGGCTGGTAATATAAGGTGCAACACATCTCACGCTCCCTAGCCCCGGCTGGTAATATAAGGTGCAACACCTCTCACGCTCCCTAGCACCGGCTGGTAGTATAAGGTGCAACACCTCACGCTCCCTAGCACCGGCTGGTAGTATAAGGTGCAACACCTCACGCTCCCTAGCACCGGTTGGTAGTATAAGGTGCAACACCTCTCACGCTCCCTAGCACCCGCTGGTAGTATAAGGTGCAACACCTCACGCTCCCTAGCACCGGCTGGTAGTATAAGGTGCAACACCTCACGCTCCCTAGCACCGGCTGGTAGTATAAGGTGCAACACCTCACGCTCCCTAGCACCGGCTGGTTATATAAGGTGCCACACACCTCTCACGCTCCCTAGCACAGGCTTTAGCGGTGTTTTAATTTAAAAGTAGATTTAAAAGTCGGTCTTGAAGTGTAGCAGTCAAAGCCACAGTAAAAAAAGCACCTTTGGAAACAAACAACAATTACAAGGATAACTATTTACATCGCTATTGCATTCGCTACGATGAATCTTATTTGACACGCTGCATTTAATTTTCCAAAGAATACCATTACCTTCGGAAAATCTCATGATATGCCCTTTGTAACAAGATGGACCAAGTGAAGACAACTCACCAAGGTAGAATCCAGACAAATTTATTTACAACAAGATGAATATATATACAAATGAATACCAATGACAAAGTAGAAATATCAAAGTTTTAAATCATGTTTTAAAGGATGGTCACTGCATTAGATTAACTGTTCGGTTTTAATCAGACTGAATATCTGATATCTGTATTTATGATATATCTATACTATATCCCACGCTATCTTATCTCTCAAGCTATATCTAGCTGAGCCCTTCCGGTACAGTTCCCGGCACTAACACTTCACTCCCGCGTTATATTGCATCCCGTCCCTAGCGGTTGCTATTCGTCCCGGTATACTTCCGGTGACGTAATCCACACGCGACGCCCACTCGCACGATCCTCTCCGGCGATGGCCCAAGTCCCGGTATTACACATCCGTTGACGTTATCTGCGTAACCCGGCCCTCTTGCCTAGCGTCTCCGTGGCTACCGTCTGGTCTGTCGCCCAAATGGCGAATGATGTCGTTCCCGCGTCCTATGACTGCGTTCCCAACCGACGACCTCGTAGACCACGCTCCCGGCGATACGCTCTACATGCTCTACGCTCCTAGCGTACGCTCCTGGCGTATACGGCTACAAAATATATACCCAGTCTTACAACGTTATCACAACATGTATTTTATAATAGCGCTAAGGTATCACCATACCTAATACTGATTGCAAAGCAATCTTTATTCAGAATGAATAAACCCGAATTATAACCCTTCTTCGAATATACATTATGCTAAACTTTAACAAAACGTGTGAAACAATTACAGATGTAATTTATCGACAATGAAATCTCACATTCCTAAATGTAACGCAAAACTTACAACATAATAATTCAACCATAGACTGAATGAATAATTGGTTTTACACCCCGTTAACACCTTATAGGCTATAATGGTACAGCGACCTAAGAGTGATTGAATAATAATGACAATATGGAAACCAACCTCAGATTATACTGCACAATAAACAATAACCGTTTATGCAATAATGTAATTACAGTTAGAACCACCGTAGAAAAGTACCTAAAATCTGAATCGGGTATTCCGTTTACTATCTACAGAACAACTGGCATTTTCAATAATGTAAATATATGCCCCGATAATCTTATCAGACAATAATTGCTAAAATATTCTGACGTTTGAAAACGCACAAGAATTAAAGACAATATCCTGCTAATTATCTATGGCTTTTACCGGCAGATAATCCCTTCAAAACAACAATTTAAATACGACAACAATTTACAACAAATAAAATAGATTCGACTTACCCTTTGCCGTAATAATATTGGCCACTGCCTACTCCTGATAATGGCTTGCGATCCTGTGACAAGTTCTTACGATTTCGACACCTATATATACAGTTTCTACACGGATACCTGGTGAAACACGCCATCCATGCAAATGTCATGTTACTCGGACTGCTCGTACTGCACGTAGTGTCGTAATAAGAATTCTATACATTTATTAGGCCCGTACTGGTAAATACTTGCAAATTTACTCATAATACACAGCTTGTAAAATCATAACTTTCTTAATAGTTGATGGATTTTGATGAAATTAACGCCAAAACAACTTATTCTTTATCAATAGAATGAATCTAGTAAAATATCATTTATTAGATATAGGCATCGATTAAAAGTGATGCGCTTGGCAAAAATCTATCAAAATTCCTATTCAAAATCAGAGAAAATGAGGCCCCGACAAACACAGTTTAAAACTCTAAGTAAATATGCACTCATTTTGTTACACCCTTTAACAGTTTTGATTGGTTGATGGGCGGAGCTTAACTTTATAGAATATTGCGCATGAGGGGTGTGTCTAAAATGTTGCCGATCGTAAAGGCTGTTACATTTTACTCCATAAATAACCGTATAATAAACTATTTTTTCGAAATAAATAGTAAATCTGGCGTATATAGAGAATAAATCAACGCCATTTTAAAGGTAAATATTTATGTAAATATAAGGAATGGAATTAGGACTCCACACACTTTAAACCACCCAAATATTTTTCATACGCCAATGAAAACCAAAAGAGCGCATTTCATTCCTTAAATAAAATGCAAGGAATATGACATCACAAACATAAAAGGATTTACAATAGGGACAACGTTTCGGAACGGTCTTTAAACATAATATAAAACATAAACCATAAATATAAAGTAATACACTTGTGGAAAAATATACAAAATAAAAAAAGACACTTATGGCACACATCAAACGAAGTCTAGTTCTTATCAAAAAGATGCATAATTTTAGTGGGTAAAACGCTGTTTTGCAGTATTTTTATAGACTACTCCTGAAAATAATTTAAGGACCGCAAGAATATTTCTTTATATGCTTACCAGTGAAATTGACTACATACCATGTTCAAACGGTTACACAGAATGTGTAAGCAATGTTGCATTAAACTGAACACTGACCGGTCTTCTGCATTAGATAAACAAACAAAATGTTGATATACATTGTTCTGTTAATTATAAAGAGTCCGAGATTTTTGATAATTTCTAAAATACATTAATTTTCCCCAAAACATCAATACCTAAATTTTTAATATGTTTTGTCATTTTATCCATTACATTTAATAACAACCAATATAACGAGGGACGCGAAAGTTTAAATTTCCCCGAAATTGACTAACAGTTTAAATGCATACACCGAAGAGTTCTGGAAAAAGCAGATTTTGTATCCCATCCAAAATGAAGTAAGTTTTCAAGACCTAGTTGCATAGTTGGCACTGCACGCTTATCTGTAGAGTAATTCTAACATGGTGACAGATGTTTGTTCAGGAATCAATAGTCATGTAAATAATACGAAATCACATTTTTGGGTGAAAACAAATAATTTTTATTGAAATGATCTCAATTTTCAATTTATTTGTTTTGGTGTAAAATGTTTCTAATGAATACAGAAACACGAAACAGTTTCCATTTTTTTGGAATGCAATGTGTATTTATATTTGTGCGATGATGAAACTTTAATCTTATTGAAATAAAGAATGGATGGTCCTTAACTTATTTTGAGGAGTATATAAAACTTCCATATTTTGAGAATCCATACTCTATGGACACAATATAAACGTCAATAATCAGTCAGGCCAAAACCCAATACCCAAGCGTCAAATTAAGAATTAATTACAAATTCATATTTAATTTCACGCATGTTCAATCACGGGTATTTCATGAACCCGTGAATGAACCTATACCTTTAATCGGCACATATATATGCATTAGTAAATAGTCTGAACGCGTGGATAAACTTTTCATAATTGGTTTTGTTGTGTAGTTTTTCCGTTATGTGGCGGGTTATCTGCCTTACAATGTATTTAAAAGGCAACACATACTTGTCTGTATGAAATAAACAACAGTGACCAAATACATGTACAACAAGCAACTTGACATGAATAGTAATGTGTTAAATGTGCATACACTACTACGTGAATAGTAACGTGTTAAATGTGCATACACTACTACGTGAATAGTAACGTATTAAATGTGCATACACTACTACGTGAATAGTAATGTGTTAAATGTGCATACACTACTACGTGAATAGTAACGTGTTAAATGTGCATACACTACTACGCGTTATAGCCGTGATTTATTTGTGCATAGTATTTATGTCAGTTTATATTTATTGTGTCGGTGGCTGTTGGGTGAGTGAACAATGTGGCATTATATAAATATCACATCCCATGGAGGGTGATAGAACATATTGTCAACCCGAGATTGGTAATGTCCACCGCGGCTTTAGCCGAGGTGGACATTACCACATCGAGGGTTGACAATATGTTCTATCACCCTCCATGGGATGTGATATTTATTTTATTATACCAAACATCAAAATTCATTTATAACAATCCAGCCGAGAAAGATCCTCTTCTGAAATTGTTGCAAATCGCGACATTTCTTGTTCAATGTTGTTGTTTTGATAAATCTGACAGCAAAATGTCGTTTGGTAAATAATTGCAAGCGCTTAATGACGTCATTCACGCTTTTTAATAAGCGCTCACTGACATAGACTAGATTTTATACCATAGTTACCTCCCTTGAACTGGGAAACCACCGTTCTATTTTTAGCACTTGAGGAAACCACCGTTCTTTTTTTAGAAGCACGAGATAATGTTTCATGCCATGAAACATTACCATGAAACATTACCAATTGTTGACTGATCGGGAATGGGGAAATTACATAGAGAATTTTGAGTGAGGTATAATAAACGGCATTACTACACATGTACAGAAACAATAAAACCGAATCTTACTGGTTATGTTAAGAACTATTTTTCCTTACTACTATATCATTCGGAGTTACTAACGATGTACCTTATTCCTTTCAAATATCGCATTATTTTGTAAAGAAGTTTGCGCATGGCTGAACTGAAAAAGTATATTCATATACTGAGGCAAGTAAAAGTTGATTAGGCAAAACGTAATATTAATAAAAAGCATATGAAACGAGTTGGGGACATCGATTCAATAAGCAGCTTATAGCGATCGAGTTTAGAAAACTCAATATAAAATATGATTATGTATGTTTGTAATATGTTTGTTTTTCCTCGCCGGACGTCAAATTTACCAAGACCGAATCTTTATTAAACATGTTTCCTTAGCTCTTTCATCCCTATAATGGTAAAACAGACTATTCCAATCAATTAGTTGGTTGGCACTAAAGCACTAGGGGGAGGTTAAGGAAGTTTTATTTAACTGGCATTGCACGGATTAACATAGTGTATATTGTAACGACGATCACATTCGTTATTCTTCTTTGTATGCTGCATGTTGTGATAAAAATCGAACTTGCCAAGTGCACCAGAAATCACAAGCCATAATCCAACTTTAAATGCCATGTCAGTTATCTAGACCGATCTCGTTCAGTAAACCAACCCTTCCCCTGTCCCCTTCCATAATCCACTTGTCCGATAAAGCTCTTTTAGAAGCCAGAAAGACGACATCAATTAGCCTGGAGAATCGTCCGTTCTCGCCATGCTCCTAATTGACGGGACGCTCCATTTGCCTACATGTACATACGCCGGTGCAGGAGCAGAACAAGCACTTAATCGAGTCACTCGCTCCTAAGACGCCCAAACGGCGGAGCAAAGCGTCGGACGTTGCCGAAGTACGTTTCGTGTGGCGTTCGGGACGTTACGGGATCTACCGAGCGGCGGAGCAATTGCTAGTATAAAAACTGGGGAGAAATCTGCTCCGTTGTCAATCTCTGGCCTAAACTTGTAGACACCCAACGTATATTAACAAAACAGATGTGCTCCCGCTCCAGCTCCAGCTCCGGCTCCCTCAAGAGACACATGGACGACGAGGTGATTATTAACTCAGCACAAAGGCTAATATAAAGAGACCTTTGAGTTTCTGTCAAAGCCTACAGTTCCCACTCATCCGCCTTCACCACCCCCTGGGTCCAATACTTCTTTATACAAGGACGCGATTTCAGGTGCGCACATTCTTATAGTTGGCTATTCTCTATGGAAACAGATGTATAAACACAGACATATTACTAGGAGTGTGGCATAAATATCAACAACATTTACTGGTTTAATAAATATATTTACATCCTGTACTGATAATATACATGCTATAAACTGATAAATAAACATGACAGTTTATGTGGAAATACTGATACTGGTATTCATTTCAATCCAACTTACAAGCAGTATACAAATGCGAAAATACACAATCAAGCCAAACAACTTTGAAAGTAAATGTTAACACTGAGCGAACCCCCTATTTTGAGTCGTGACGGCAGGGTCACGGCGTAACAATATATACTTACGCGTGATGGTGTCACATCGTTGCCTTCTTTCAGCAGAAGAACACTCTTATCGACAACCAGGACATTTACTTGGGAGCCACTATCCGCAGTTACACGAAGATTGACGTTAGAATTCGGCTTCCTAGTAGACTGATCAAACTCGATGGTGACCTATTTTATAACACCAAAAGTAGTCATAAAATTCGGACCGGAAATGTAGCATTCAAGGAATATAGTCAACCACAAACACGCATATAAACAAATAATAATTACAAAAACAAGAGGCCCAAGAGGGTATGTTCACATTTTACTGGCTAAAGATAACATTTATGTATAAGGGACCATAACTCTTTCAAAAATCATTCAACAGGAAAATGGCGATGATTTACGCAACTAGGTTTGGTACTGATCATCGCTGTCAAGTTTTGTTGAAATCCAGCAAGAGGTACAGGAGAAATAATCTGTAAAATGTTAGTGTATTAAAACCTTTAAGAGGTCCTAACTCTGCCAAAATGCATTCAACTGGGACACGGCAATGAAATGCACAACTAGGTTAGGTACTCATCATCCCTGCCAAGATTTGTTGAAATCCGACCAGGAGATCAGGAGAATTAGTTTGGACAAAATGTGTGCATTAAAACCTTCAAAGGGCCAACAGTCATTCAACCAGAACACGGCAATGACAGATGCAACTAGGCTTGGTATTGATCATCCCCGCCAAGTTTCGTTGAAATCCGGCAGGGAGTTCAGCAGATACTAATCTGGACAAAGTGTGTGTATTAAAACCTGTAAAGGGCCATAACTCTGCCAAAAATTATTCAACCGAAATACGGCGATGATATGCACAACTAGGCTTGATACTGATCATCCTTGTCAAGTTTCGTTGAAATCCGGCCAGGGGTTCAGGAGAACTAGCCCGGAAAATATTTGTGTATCAAAATCCTATAAAGGGCCATAATTCCGTCGAAACAAAAATATGTAAACCAGAACGCGAAGATGATATGCACAACTAGACTTGATGCTAATCATCCCTGCACAGTTTCGTTGAAATCCGGCGAGGGGTTCAGGAGAACAAGTCCAGACAAAGTTTGTGTATTAAAACATTTAAAGGGTCATAACTCTGCCAACAATCATTCAACGGGAACACGACGAAGATATGCACAACTAGACCTGAAACTGATCATCCCTAAAATGTTTCGTTTAAATCCGGTCAGGGGTTCAGGAGAACTATTCAGGACAATGTTTGTGTATTAAAACCTTTAAAGGGCTCTAACTCCGCCAAAATCGTTCAACCGGAACACGGTGACGATATGTACAACTAGGCTTGGTACTGATCCTTCCTGCAAAGTTTCAGTGAAATTAGGCAAAAAGAAGGCCCTTTCGTCTTAATGAGAGTAAAATATAGCATATTTCAAAAATGCAAGGGTCATAACACCGGCGTAAATGGTCCAATCTGGCTGGTTTTCGAACTTGTCTTAAGCTTTCATTTATATCAAAAATCTGGTAAAGATTGATAAAGATCGGATGAAAAATGAAGGCCTATCGTCTTAACAAGGCAAAATATAGCATTTTTAACTAATTCAAGGGCCATAACACTGCTGTTACTGGTACGATCTGGCTGGTTTTCAAACTGTGTCTGAGCTTCCATTGATATTAACAATGTGGTAAAGTTTAGTAAAGATCCATGATAATTATGAAAAATGATGGCCCTGTCGTCTTAATGAGGAAAAATATATAATTTTTTAACTAAATCAAGGGCTAAAATTACGCTGTTACTGGTCCGATCTGGCCGGGTTTCAAACTTGTCCGAGCATTTATTGATATTAACAATCTGGTAAAGTTTGGTAAAGATCAGATGAAAACTGAAGGCCCTGTTGTCTTAACGAGGCGAAATATAGCATTTTTAACAAAATCAAGGGCCATAACTCCGCTGTTACTTGTCCGATTTGGCTTTTCAAACTTGTCCGCGCTTTCATTGATATTAATAATCTGGTAAATTTGGTAAAGATCGGATGAAAACAATGAAGGCCCTATCGTCTTAACGAGGCAAAATATAGCATGTTTAACTAAATCAAGGGCCATAACTCTGTTGTTATTGGTCCGATCTGGTTGGTTTTCGAACGTTTCCGAGCTTTCATTGATACTAACAATCTAGTAAAGTTTGGTAAAGATCGCATTAAAATTGAAGGCCCTATCGTCTAAAAGAGGAAAATGTTAACGGACGGACGGACGAGAGACGACGGACGACGGACAACTCGCCATACCATAAGCTCTGCTGGCCCATGGCCAGTAGCGCTAACGAACAAGCAAGGTTTTACGTAAGCTGCCGAGAGACAATAAGTTAACATAATAATAAATCAAATCACGGTTGTTAAAACAATATAAGGTTGTCACGTAGACATAAACACGCCACTGATGTTTTTTCTTACCAGACACATTCTTTCCGATTTTTACCATCATTTCTTCCTTCCAAGCATTTTGAGTCAATGTGGGCGACCTCGCTTCTTTTTGTTCAAATACCTTGACATGCCTTACATATTGATTACAATTCACCATTGTATCACGACGTGCTAGAAGTACACATCAGCACAGAAATACAAGTGTTCACAGGTAATGGATAAGTGTGCATTACGACACATATAAACTGTTCACTGCTACCATGTGTAATTACAAGATTGCGTTATCAAAGTGAAAATGTAAAGGAAATGTTGCTACCTTACCATTTGCAATAATGAAAACCATAATAATGAAAATTTAAAAAAATAAAAGGAAAAGTAAATCAGCAGGATTGAACCTTCACTCAATCAAATGCGTTACAGAGGCTTATAAACGTTTTGTCTCTAATATACATATAATAATCACTTCATGCTACCACCTCAGTAGACTGATTTACGAAAACGTCATTTCAACAAGTAAAACGGTAACCTTTGAACTTTTCAAATTATGTGTTTATACCACCATTCAAGTGTTTTAAACGAGTTCACTAGGAACTGAAGTTGTAATGCATGTATCATCGTCAACTACATGTCGTCTGTTAACCACAGACAAACACAAAAAGCATATAAGGATGAGCTGCCTTCGACAGCTGAATAAAAGACAAGATATGACATCACAATAAACGGTTGACAATAGGGTTACCGCCTTGGAAGTCGCAAAAAAGGACGCTTGGGGCTTAAACCGGGTTATAGGGTGCACCAAACCTCACATTGATTTGCACTGTCAATTATTTTAACTGTACTCAAGTCAAAATGAATACACCTCTAAACACATTTACACACATAGAATGAGTGTCTTTTTATGGCGCCAAACAGTTAGTTATATTAAAATATCCAACATATTATTAACTAAACTCTGACCATGTTTTGCACTACAAAAGGGCACACCATTTCCTTTTTCTGTAAAGTTGTACACCTATAGGGTTTCATTTTGGCATAAGTACAGTTTAAATAACTCAACATACAGATACAAATCCTGGATAATTATGATACATGTAAAAGTACACCTTTGCCAAAAAATTATTGATTGTCTCAGAATCTTGCACACTTTGAGTAAATGTATTCCTACAAAATAAACCGAAAAATGTATCTTTTTCAGAATAAGAAATAAATACATACCTTGTTTTCATATAAATATTCTTCCATAACAAAAGAAAGTCCGCCGGCTATAATTTCTCGAGTCGGGGTTACAAAATAAGCTATAAATAGTGCAGACGGGGCCATTTCACGTGCGATTACAAACTGTGCAGATCCTTCTTTTGACAGGCCACTTATGGATGTTGTTCCTGTTTGGACTATCAGTCCCTTCGATACGATCTGTAATAGTTTAGTTTATTAGCACCGCAAAATGTGTACACCATGATCAAATTCAATATGAGCATTTTCGATCCCGAACTATAGTTTAATATTTTAGTTTAACTATTGTCAGCAGAATACGCAATAGGTTAGCAAGAATGACGTCATCGATTTACTACTGTCTTAGTAAAGGCTAGGGCATGGCAACCTCCGCGCTGTGATATTGTAGCCAATAATCCCTGCCACCACACAAATCACCTGACGATATCAGCCATGTGATTACAAAATGGCGATACACTAGGTAATGCTTAGTACAGCAAACTCTTGCCGTAACCAACAGGAAACCAATTGGCAATAACATTATCACCTTCGAGAAGATGTTGAAAACATTCAACCTGTTTTAGCTAGGGTGTTATCTCTTTATTAAATTTGCGCACAGCTTCTGTGAAACGGAATACCTGTTTGTTTACAACCGGTGTGCATATAAAATACATATTCGCTAAAAAAAAAAAAAAGATTTTTTAAATAAATTATTTGTGTAACCAGATACCCTTTTGCACACTATTTGCCTATATTATCAACAAAGCAAGTTGAAATATTGACCTAAAGATATTTAACCAAAAATTAAACTTAGCTAGATTTGTGTGGTGGCAATGGTTACTGTAACAGAAATGGGAAGTAACCACTGCGGGGAGTTTGAGGAGATGGTTGCTCTGGTTCAAATATGACGGACAAAATGTAAACGTTCGCAAATTTGAAAATAAATTCGTTGTTTCTACGCATTTAAAGACATCTGACTTGATTTGTAAACGTGGCATATGTATTTCTTCAGTTATTTGATAAATAAATGCATTTAAGAAAACAATCTTTATTTTAACTCTTTAATAAATTCCGTTGCCAGTGTAAAAGGTAAAGATACGTATGGTTTAATTGTACCACTGCATGTATTCTATGGAAGCCATTTTTTAGAAACTATAGTTTCACTAGAGTTAGTTCGCATAACTTCTTGCGCAGATCAACGACCATAGTTTAACTATGGTTCGTGATAAAAGTCACTCTATATAATAAACACATGTCATTCATTCGATAGTACTGTGACACGGGACTGGAGCATATTTTACCATTAAACATTTATCAACACAATCAATTCGAAGTTCAAACTAGAGCAAATGAGGTTAAGCACCCCACGAACGGAAATACTAATTAAGATAGCAAACAAAAACAGGTACAACATTTGACACAATAACACTAAATACCAAACTTTATTTTGAATACTTACGCGAATCCAGGATTTCGACAGGGGTCCATTTTTAATGATTATTATTACTTTATTAGGATATCTTCAGATAGGGGCGGAGGTGTGTGTGTGGGGGGAGGAGTTGCTTGTTGTTGTTTTTTTGTGGGCTGGTGTGGGTAGGGGGGGGGGGGGGGGGGGGGGGGGGGGGGGGGGGGGTATGGGTGGTGATCTCTCCCCCAAAGGATTTTGTTGACTGTTTGACATTATACATATTTATGGCAAAGGCCTATAATAATTATCATGAAGTTAGTTCGCCATGATTTAATTCGATTAACTTTGTATGTAGCAGTATCGACGAGGAGTCAACACGAGATCAAGAGGCTAGTTAAGAATAAGTCAATAGAAGCAGGTCACGTTAGTCAGAAACCGTAATATGATGACTGACACAAACACAATAAAGAGCGTCTTGCTTGTACACTGATGCAGGATATCAAAAAGGGATCGTCAGACATCTCTTTATAATTGGAAATGGTTAACAGTATTTGCAGTACTTACGGTATAATGTGCTGTTACTTCAGTTTGTTGACTCGTCATTTTCATTTTGACGACCGCCACACCTCCAATCTAAATACCATATGCATGTATTAAGTGCATGCATGAATGAATGAATGGATGACAGGTTTTACAATATATCTCATGTAATGCAAAGTTTGAGAAAAAATACATCGTAATCATAATATCTGGATTTATGGTGAGTGATGCTTCAGTGGTGGCTGCTTCCGGTTTGTAACTTCCTCAATACATTAAGGCACTAATACCTTCTTCCTTTTTCAGAAAAAAAACATTACCTTTAGTATGTAATAGAAACTGTGCATTTCTAGCAGATGTGTTGCTGCATCTTGCCTGATCGGATTTGATCAATGTCCTAAAATAATCTTAAGTTCTTATAAATGCATTGTGTACTTATTCTCATCAAAGGCAGATCCTTGGTAACTATGTTCTTCCTCGATTAACGCTTACCTTCAAAGGGCCAGAATTCTGCATTTCTACCTTTAATGAAACTGTATCATCACTAGCATGTCTATAAGTACGTCGCCGCATATACTTGTAAACGACATTTCCAGCATAAGTAGCCTATAAGAAACGACGAGGTACGATGTTATTATAGATGGGTATTTTGTAGACTGAAATTATATAAGAACACACACACACGCACGCAGGCACGCAGGCACGCATGCACGCACGCACGCACACGCGTACACGCACACGCACACACACACACACACACACATTGAACAGAATAGATATAAGAGAATCTTAAATTTTTCCCATTACATATGAGATTAATTAGACGATTTGAGGTGAATCAAAATTAAAATGAAATGCTAACGTGTTAAGGTCTGTTGGTCGGCCATCTTTGAAAAAAATATCCAAAAAATGGATATGTTCAACCAAATGCATATTTTAGGCATGAGCAATTTCAACCATATAGTACATGACAGTAATTCAACACTATTAATGTGAACATAATATCAAAAAGAATAATTATATGGCAGAAATTGTGCCCTCTATATTCGAAAAGTAGGGTACAATTTTACTCAAAGTTTTGCTTTTCATGTGAAATAAATTGATCCATAAAATACCAATTATTCAGCGATAGTAGACGAGACATCATTTCTCAATAACATGTTATTTTATTAGATCATCCAAATTTCCAAGTACATGGTGTTAACAGGAAATGTCGGAGAATAGCGCAGCTCGACTATTCGATTTTTCAGAGAATAATAAATTATATAGCCAGTATATACCATCAGAAAACAAGGTTTAAACACTGTAAGGGTGGCGTTGGGGTGGGGTTCTTATTTTTATCAGTTTTAATCCAAAATTGCTGTCATTTTAAAGAAATGTGTGGTCGAAAGGCAACTCG
>JAWPHD010019423.1:0-35759 GCA_037043455.1 Cyrtodaria siliqua | reverse complement strand
TCCACATTCTTCTAATTGAGTAATTTGATTCCACATTCCTGTAATCAAGTAAGCTGATTCCACATTCCTCTAATCAAGTAAGGTGATTCCTCATTCTTATAATCAAGGTGATTCCATATCTCTCAGGGCTGGCGTGGCGCAGTCGGTAGCGCGGAGGATTTGTAACCGGAGGCCCGGGTTCAATCCTCCGTGGTGCCACTGAGTTCCGTCGGTGTGTTCTTGGGCAAGACACTTTCCTTAGCCTCGTCGTCGGATGGGGACATAAACCGGGCGGTCCCGTGTATCGTCTATCCTCCGAGCACGTTAAAGAACCATAGGAATCTATTCGATAATAAGAGTAGGGCAGGTTCCCGGATTCCTATGTATCCTTCCCTCTCTCTGGGCGGCTCTAATAACCTATACTTTGTTGATGAGCCGTTAAACAACATTCAATTCATTTCTTCCAATCAAGTGATTCCATATTCCTGTAATCAAGTAAAGTGATTCCACATTCCTCTAATCAAGTAAGGTGATTCTACATTCTTCTAATCAAGTAAAGTGATTCCACATTCCTTAGATCAGTTCAGATGATTCTACATTCCTCTAATCAAGAAAGGTGATTCAACATTCCTCTTATCATGTAAGGTGATTCTATATTCCTTTAATCAAGTATGGTGATTCTACATTCTTTCAATCGAGTAACGTGATTCTACATTCCTCTAATCAAGTAAGGTGATTCTATATTCCTCTAATCAAGTAACGTGATTCTACATTCCTCTAATCAAGTATGGTGATTCTACATTCCTCTAATCAAGTAAGGTGATTCCATTTAAGCTCGACTATTCGAAGAATAAGAGAGCTTAGGCCATCCTTAAAAAAGTGTTTGTTTGCTGTGCTCCGACCGACCGTCTAAAAAGGCGGCGACCGTGTTTTTTTAGCCTTTCAGAATTTTTTTTTTTACTAAAAAATTATTCGTAAAGAAATATTAATGAGGTTATCAACAGACTGCATTATCATACATTGAGATAGGAAATTATGATTTGCAAAAATGCTTAACCAGGACCACAGCAAAAAAAAAAGAAAAAGAGACCTACCTACCTACCCACTTAAAAAATTCAGGGTCGGAACACAGGAAACAAATATTTTTTAAGGATGGCCTTATGTAATCACGTCGTCGTCAGCGTTGGCGTTGGCGTCGGCGTCGGCGTCCCACATCAAGGTATGCGTGTAAGCTGTGTTTTCAAGTCTATATCTCTTACATTTCTTATCCTAGCACAACCAAATTTGTTCATGGGCTTCCTTATAGCATTATCTTAAGGGCTGCATAAGCAATTTTGGTTCCTGTAACACATGGGCTCCATGGATCCAAAATTATGATAGCCCATAAATGTGTCACATCAAATTTTGCATGTAAGCTGTGCCCCCCTCTCCGCCTCTCACCCACTCCCCCCCACCCCCCCTTCCCCACTTGAAACTTTTTTTTACATATTTCTTTGTTGTTTGTCAATTCTTACACATATATGTTGCCCCACTCCTGTCTCTCCCCCCTACTCCCCCCACCCCACCCCTACTTGAAACTATATATTTGTTTTTACATATTTCTGTGTTTTTGGTCAATTCTTACACATATGTTGCTCCCTCCCACCCACACCCTGCTTCTCTCTCTCTCTCCCCCCCCCCCCCCCCCCCCCCCCCAACACACAGAGACTCGAAACTCTTTTTTTTGTGGTTTGTTTTTTTACATATTTCGGTGTTGTTTTGGTCAATTCTTACACATACCTGTGTTGTACACATATATGTTGCCCCCTCCACCCCCCTCCCACACACTACCCCCCACCCCCACCCCCACCCACACACACTCGAAACTCGTTTTTTTGTGTGTTTTTTTTTACATATTTCTGTCTTTTTTTCTTTTTTTTTACATATTTCTGTGTTGTTTTTGTCAATTTATACACATTAGCTCCCCAATCTAATTTTTCTTTTTTTGTATTTTATTTTACCATATTTCTGTGTTGTTTTGGTCAATTCTTACAAATATAAATTCTTACACATATGTTGCCCTCCCCACCCACCGCCTCTACACCATCCAACTCAAACTCAATTTTTTAATTATTTTTTTTACATATTTTTGTGTTGTTTTGGTGAATTCTTACATAGCTTCTTACACATATATGTTGCCCTCACCACTCCCACACCCCCCCACCATCCACCCCCCGCCTCTCTCCCACCCCCATCCTCCACCCCACTCAACTTTTTTTTTTTTTTTACATATTTCTGTGTAGTTTTGGTCAATTCTTACACATAGTTATGTTGTGCTCCCAACCCCAACCCACATTGTTGTAGCCTTGTTTTCTGATGGTATATACTAGCTATAAATTTATTATTCTCTAAAAAATTGAATAGTCGAGCTGCGCTGTTCTCCGACAGCTCTTGTCTTCTTATCAAGTAAGGTGATTCTACATTCCTCTAATCAGGTAAGGTGATTCCATTTTCTTCTCATCAAATAAGCAGACTCCAAATTCATCTGATCAAGTAAGAAGATTCCACATTCATCTAATCAATTAAGATGATTCCACATTCTTCTAATCAAGTAAGATGATTCCACATTCCTCTAATCAAGTAAGGTGATTCCACATTCTTCTAATCAAGTAAGGTGATTCCACATTCTTCTTATCAAGTAAGGTGATTCTACATTCCTCTAATCAAGTAAGGCGATTCCACATTCCTGTATTCAAGCAGATTCAACATTCTTGTAATGAAGTAAGGTGATTCCACATTCCTGTAATCAAGTTTGCAGATTCCACATTCTGCTAATCTATTAAGGTGATTCCACATTCTTCTAATCTATTAAGGTGATTCCACATTCTTCTAATCGAGTAATTTGATTCCACATTCCTGTAATCAAGTAAGCAGATTCCACATTCTTCTAATCGATGTGATTCCACATTCCTGTAATCAAGTAAGCAGATTCCACATTCTTCTAATCTATTAAGGTGATTCCACATTCTTCTAATCTATTAAGGTGATTCCACATTCTTCTAATCTATTAAGGTGATTCCACATTCTTCTAATCGAGTAATTTGATTCCACATTCCTGTAATCAAGTAAGCAGATTCCACATTCTTCTAATCTATTAAGGTGATTCCACATTCCTCTAATCGAGTAATTGATTCCACATTCCTGTATACAAGCAGATTCCACATTCTTCCAATCAATGTGATTCCACATTCCTGTAATCAAGTAAGCAGATTCCACATTCTTCTAATCTATTAAGGTGATTCCACATTCTTCTAATCGAGTAATTTGATTCCACATTCCTGTAATCAAGTAAGCAGATTCCACATTCTTCTAATCTATTAAGGTGATTCCACATTCTTCTAATCGAGTAATTTGATTCCACATTCCTGTATTCAAGCAGATTCCACATTCTTCTAATCAAGTATGGTGATTCCACATTCTTGTAATGAAGTAAGGTGATTCCACATTCCTGTAATCAAGTTTGCAGATTCCACATTCTTCTAATCAATGTGATTCCACATTCCTGTAATCAAGTAAGCAGATTCCACATTCATCGTATCAAGTAAGGTGATTCCACATTCCTCTAGTCAAGTAAGGTGATTCCATATTCTTCCAATCAAGTGATTCCATATTCCTGTAATCAAGTAAGGTGATTCCACATTCCTTTAATCAAGTAAGGTGATTCTACATTCTTCTAATCAAGTACGATGATTCCACATTCTTCTAATCAAGTAATTTGATTCCACAATCCTGTAATCAAGTAAGCAGATTCCACATTCTTCTAATCAAGTATGGTGATTCCACATTCCTGTAATCAAGTATGGTGATTCCATAATTTTCCAATCAAGTGATTCCATATTCCTGTAATCAAGTAAGGTGATTCCACTTTCCTCTAAACAAGTAAGGTGATTCCACATTCCTCTAATCAAGTAAGGTGATTCTACATTCCTCTAATCAAATAAGGTGATTCCACTTTCTTCTAATCAAGTAAGGTGATTCTACATGCCTCAGATCGGTTCAGGTGATAATCAAGTAAGGTGATTCTACATTCCTCTAATCAAGTAAGGTGATTCCACTTTCTTCTCATCAAGTAAGGTGATTCTACATTCTTCTAATCAAGTAAGGTGAGTCTACATTCCTCAAATCAGTTCAGGTGATAATCAAGTAAAGTGATTCTACATGCCTCTAATCAAGTAAGGTGATTCCACTTTCTTGTAATCAAGTAAGGTGATTCTACATTCTTTCAATCGAGTAAGTCGATTCTATATTCCTCTAAGCAAATAAGGTGATTTTACATTCCTCTAATCAAGTAAGGTGATTCCACATTCCTCTTAATCGTGTAAGGTAATTCTGCATTCCTCAAATCAAGTAAGCTGATTCTACATTCCTCAAGGAAAGAGATCATACATTACTCTAATCAAGTAAATTGATTCTACATTCCTCTAATCAAGTAAAGTGATTAAACATTTTTCTATACAAGTAAGGTGATTCCGCAGTCATCTAGTAAGATGACTACTGCAGACTTTAAGTGTTGCAATAAGGTTTATAGTCCTACCTAGAGTGTGGATTGATTCATTTTCCAAGCCCACTTTCTAGATTGAATACAACTCTGTATATAAGCAGTTACAAATGTTACATGAGAAATTCTTCTAAAGTCGCATACTTAGTCGCAAACTTTGATATGCACACTGTATAAATATGGTTTCAAAAGTTGAAAGGTTTATGAACGTTGATGTAAATTCTAAATGACTTCAAAGGTTACGTTTATTATGCGGAGTACTGTTGATGTCTGTACCTTTTATTATGCGGAGTACTGTTGATGTCTGTACCTTTTATTATGCGGAGTACTGTTGATGTCTGTACCTTTTATTATGCAGAGTACTGTTGATGTCTGTACCTTTTATTATGCGGAGTACTGTTGATGTCTGTACCTTTTATTATGCGGAGTACTGTTGATGTTGATGTCTGTACCTTTTATTTTGAGGAGCACTGTTGATGTCTGTACGTTCTTCATGTCTAAATTAAAAACATGTTCTTTTGGTCTATAATGGGATATTGAGAACATAGATGTAGCTTCAGACGGGGGCATATCAAAATGATGTCCTGTTTTTGAAGAAAAATTTCATAACCATTTAATTGAGGATTTTATGAATTCATTGACTTTATTGTGTATGTGTTCCTTTAGACGTATTGGTGGATCAATAATAAGCTGATCTACAATTGCATATTAAGAACATAGATGTAGCTTCCGACAGGGGCATATAAAACTTACGTCCTGTTTTCGAGGAACAATTTCATAACGATAACCATTTAATTTTAGGGTTTTATGAAGTTATTCATTTTACTGTGTATGTGTTCCTTTAGACATTGAAGGGTCGATGCAAAACTGATGTATCACATCAGTAGTGTTATTATTTACTGGTCCTTTGGGATCATCAAGCCCACTCTGTGTTGCTTTAAAGTAGAATATCGCTTAAGCCGGTGCTAGGAAGCGTGAGATGTGTTTCATCTTATAATTACCTTTCATGAACAGACTCAATAAAACCGAGTCTGCTACTTTTCTCTCTTGTTTGTGTTTGTTGCTTCCAAGGGATCACCCTTTCAGTATTTATTGTTATTTCTATCTCTACAATCTTTTCAATTTTTAAATCAACTAAGAACGATATGTACTTTTATTTCAAGCGCATTGATTATAACTGAAAAATTATTTTTACCATTTCTTGTCTGTATTATTTAGAGATACCATAACAGCAATTTTTTTTTTGTAAATAACAAAAATACTGTGTTCTTAGCTCAACGTTGTCAGTTCCATTTAGAAATGCATTTGTGGTTGCTAGACAATAACCAATATTTTGAATAATATTCATACTGTATACCCCTGTTTAAACAGCCCCATATTATATTATACCTCTAAAATGCTAGACCTCGTAATATGATTTTTCATGGCCTCCTATAAATGCCACCTTTTTAAAACAGGGTTTGGGGAGCATTTATTTGGTGACGGGGATTGGATTTTGGAGTTTTTCAACTCAGTGGTTGTTTCCTGTTTAAATTTTTGTTGTAAATATTTATGAGAAGTTTTTGTTTCCAAATTGTTTGATGTCTTTAAATGTTGGCTATGGGTGAGCTGGTTCTAAAGCCTTGATGGACTGTTTGGCAATACAGGGGTTAAGGTTTTAAAACTGGGAGGTAATGTAGGCACTAAGGTAAACTACATCAAAATGACTGTTTATCGTCACCATGGATACTGTTGGTACTGGTATCACAGTCATTATTTAAATGAATGCATACATTCAACTGTGAAATGAAAATCAGTCAGTTATGAGAACAAATCAGTCTTATAACATTATTACATTTAATTGATTTCACAAGTGGAAACAATTTAAATGAAAAATAGATTTGAACTAGATTGTTGTTTTATAAGTTCAATAGTTGAAATTATGTTTTATTGTTGCCTGACTGGAATAAGATTTTGAATGATATTGCATCAGTTGGCCATGTTAAAATAATTTAAATAACCGCATAACTTATACATGTTATAAATCAAAAGAGTGCTGTTTTCTTAACTCAATATTGTAAAGTCCCTTTAGCAACACATGAATTTACTGTTGTTAAGACATAAATAAACATTTTGAATAATATTGCATCTATTGACATTGTTAAAATGATTCCTTGTTAAAATGATTCCATAACATCATAGTGTATTTCCGCTAATTAGAGCGCCCCCAGCATAGTACCGGCCAACCATCTTAAAAAATTTTTTCGTTATATTTTTGATCTTTTGTATAATCCTAATAATTTATTTTTTATTTTTCTTTATAAGAGGTATATCTGAAGCATTTTGCATAGTGGGAAATACAGGTCACTTAAAAGGAAGCTGTTTTCTGACATTCATATTGTAAATTCTTTCTTGTGTCATTGTCATTTGACTAAAATAAAGATTTTAAATTCCATTCATATTGACACAATTGTAAATTCCATTTAGTAACACATAGTTCTGTTGTTGCTAGACTGGAATAAATATAATGAATAATATTCATGATGCATCAGTTGACCATGTTAATATGATTACAATTACCAGAGATATATCGTGCATCAGTTAACCATGTTAATATGATTACAATTACCAGAGATATATCATGCATCTGTTGACCATGTTAATGTGATTACAATTACCAGAGATATATCATGCATCTGTTGACCATGTTAATATGATTACAATTACCAGAGATGTATCATGCATCTGTTGACCATGTTAATGTGACTACAATTACCAGAGATATATCATGCATCTGTTGACCATGTTAATGTGATTACAATTACCAGAGATATATCATGCATCTGTTGACCATATTAATGTGATTACAATTACCAGAGATATATCATGCATGAGTTGACCATGCTAATGTGATTACAATGTCAATTACCAGAGATATATCATGCATCAGTTGACCATGTTAATGTGATTACAATTACCAGAGATATATCCTGTGTCTGTTGACCATGTTAATGTGACTACAATTACCAGAGATATATCATGCATCTGTTGACCATGTTAATGTGATTACAATTACCAGAGATATATCATGCATGAGTTGACCATGTTAATGTGATTACAATGTCAATTACCAGAAATATATCATGCATCAGTTGACCATGTTAATGTGATTACAATTACCAGAGATATATCATGCATCAGTTGACCATGTTAATATGATAACTATTACCAGAGATATATCATGCATCAGTTGACCATGTTAATATGATTACAATTACCAGAGATATATCACGCATCAGTTGACCATGTTAATATGAAGAGATATATCATGCATCAGTTGACAATGTTAATATGATTACATTAACCAGAGATATAAGGAGTATTAATTATATCTATGCAATAACAGAATAGCTTGTTATAAATAAAAAACAAATGCTGTTTTCTTTGCACACTATTATATTGTAAATTCTGTTTAACTATACATAAAGATTTGGATTAGCCTTTATAATGTACTGCCTCAGTTGACCTGGGGCATCCTTGGGAGAGTGGTTAAAGTCTCTTGACTTGAAATCACTTGCCCCTAATCACTGTGGGTTCGAGCCCTCATGTGACCAGGAATCTTTATGTGAGGAAGCTGTCCAGCTGGCTTGCCGAACATCGGTGTTTCTACCCAGGTGCATGAAAACTGCCCGGAGGAGCACCTTGTTTCTTCCTCCCCCAGTGGAAGCTAGAAAAGTCATCATATGACCATAGCTGATGGTGTGACTATAGAATTAATAAATTTGCTTCAAATGACAATGATAACGTGATTCCACAACAGCATAATTTCTTATAAATTAGAAATATATGTATTGTAAATTCTGTCACGGCAGATTTATTTGTGACATCGCTAGACTGGAATAAAGATGCTTAACTGCAATCATATTGAATCAAGTGACAATGTTAAAATAATTCTAAAACAGGAGAACTTCTGTTTTCCTATCTGAATATTGTAAATTCTATTTAGCAACATATTGATTTATTGTTGCTAGACTGAAATCAAATAATTATTGCACCTGTTGACAATGTCAGAATGGTAACAGAAAAACAGAACCTACTCTTTTCTTTGGTCACAATATTGTAATTTCCATTAAGCAACACATCAATGCTTTATTGCCTGTCAATGCTGTTTTTTCCTAGCTCAGTTTGTAAATTCTGGTAAGCATTGTAACTAACTAGACTGAATAACATTGCTGAGTAACATTCTTAATGCCTAATTTGACAACGTTAAAATTCATATAATAGCATAACATTTTATAAAACTCAATGATTGTTTACAGTTTAAATTTTCGGAGTATATACATTTTAGAGCAGTTTTTGTTTCCAAGTTGTTTGAAGGCTTTAAATGTTGGCTATGGGTGACCTGGTTCTAAAGCCTTGATGGACTGTTTGGCAATACAGGGGTTAGGGTTTTAAAACTGGATGGTTATGTAGGCACTAAGGTAAACTACATCAAAAGGACTGTTTATTGTCACCACGGATACTGTTGGTAGGTGTCGCATAGTCATTATTTAAAAAAAGCTACACAACTTCGAAATGAATATCGGCCTATTACAAAAACAAACCAAAGTTTATTTTTAATTAATTGAACTAGTAGAGATATTGTTTAAATTAAAGAACAGGAGATTTTTAACAAGTTCATTGTTTTTTTACCTCCATAGTTTTAAATTCTATTCAGTTATATATACTTCTGTTGTTGCCAGACTAGAATACCATTTATGAAGTTTTCCTAGCTCAATAGTGTAAATTTCATTCGTCAATGCATCAATTTATTGTTGCTAGAATGGAATAAAGAGCATTAATTTACAATGTTAAAATGGTTACAATGGAAGCATAACTTTTTATAAATACAGAACAAATTCTGTTTCCATATCACAATATTGTAAATTCTGTTTAGCTATGTATACATATACAGTGAAACTTGTATTAAGGGACCGTCCAAGGGAGTGACTAAAAATGGTCTCTTACAGCAATGGTCGTTGAATAGAACATTAAAAAATTGTATCCTAAAATGGCGCTATCCGAATTGGGGTTGAATTTGTAAAAATAGATAACCTTTGATGGCGTTTAGCAAAACAGTTTAATGCACTTAAAATAAAGCAGTAAAACATTAGGTGGATTAAAAAATGGCTGTTTAATACACTTGGACTCATGAGCAAGTTTGACTGTATATACTTTACTGTTTACAGCATTAATTGACAGTGTTAAAATGCTCAATATTGTAAATTCCATCTATCATTGCATCAATTTATTGTTGCTAGACTGGAATATAGAGCCGCAATTAACAAACGTTAAAATGATTACAATGGAAGGTTAACTTGTAAACAAAAAACAAATTCTGTTTTCCAAGCTCAATATTGTAAATTCCATCTTTCAAGGCAGCAATTTATTGTTGCTAGATTGGAATATAGAGCCTCAATTAACAATGTTAACATTATTACAATGGAACATAACTTGCTAAAAACAAAAAACGAATGCTTTTTCTTCGTTCAATATTGCATCTGTTGACAATGTTAAAGTGTCTCAAATAACAGCAGAACTTCTTATAGAAACAAAACAAAATGCTGTTTTCTTAGATAAATATTGTAAATTCTGTTCAGCAACATATTGATTTATTGTTGCTAGACTGAAATCAAATATGGTTTGCATCTGTCGACAATGTCAAAATGGTTCGAATAACATACAAATTGTACAAATGAAACAAAACATACTCTTTTCTTAGCTCACAATATTGTAATTTCCATTAAGCAATACATCAGTGCTTTATTGCTGGACAACGCAGTTTTTTCTAGCTCAGTTTGTAAATTCTGGTAAGCATTACATATGTTTGTTACTAGACTGAATAACATTGCTGAAAAACATTCTTAATGCCTAATTTGACAATGTTAAAATTTATATAATAGCATAACATTTTATAAAACTGAGTGATTGTATACAGTTTAAATTTTCGGAGTATATACATTTTAGAGCAGTTTTTGTCTCCAAGTTGTTTGACGGCTTTAAATGTTGGCTATGGGTGTCCTGGTTCTAAAGCCTTGATGGACTGTTTGGCAATACAGGGGTTAGGGTTTTAAAACTGGATGGTTATGTAGGCACTAAGGTAAACTACATCAAAAGGACTGTTTATTGTCACCACGGATACTGTTGGTAGGTGTCACATAGTCATTATTTAAATAAAAGCTACACAACTTCGAAATGAATATTGACAATTATAGAAACAAACCAAAATCTTATACAATTAGTTTATTTTTAATTAATTTAACTAGTAGAGATATTATTAAAATTAAAAAACAGAAGATTTTAACAAGTTCATTGTTTTTTTACCTCCATAGTTTTAATTCTATTTAGTAATATATATTTCTGTTGTTGCTATATTAGAATACCATTTATGAAGTTTTCCTAGCTCAATAGTGTAAATTCCATCTATCATTGCATCAATTTATTGTTGCTAGACTGGAATATAGAGCCTCAATTAACAAATGTTAAAATGATTGCAATGGAAGCATAACTTGCTATAAACAAAAACCAAATTGTGTTTTCTAAGCTCAGCATTGTAAATTCCATCTATCAATACATCAATTTATTGTTGCTAGACTGGAATATAGAGCCTGAATTAACAATGTTAAAATGATTTCAGTGGAAGCATAACTTGTTGTAAACAAAAAACAAATTCTGTTTTCTGAGCTCAGTATTGTAAATTCCATCAAGGCATCAATTTATTGTTGCTAGACTGGAATATAGAGCCTCAATTAACAATGTTAAAATGATTACAATAGAAACATTAATTGATATAAAGAAAACAAAATAAATCAGTTTTTTAAGCTCAATATTGTAAATTCCATATATCAATGCATCAATTTATTGTTGCTAGATTGGAATATAGAGCCTCAGTTAAACATGTTAAAATTATTACAATGGAAGCATAACTTGTTATAAACAAAAAACAAATTCTGTTTTTCGAATCTCAATATTGTAAATTCCATCTACCAATGCATCAATTTATTATTTCTAGACTGAAATATAGAGCCTCAAGTAACCATGTTAAAATTATTACAATGGAAGCATAAGTTGCTATAAACAAATGCTTTTTTCTTTGCTCAATATCTATTGACAATGTTAAAGTGACTCAAGTAACATCAGAACTTCTTACAGATACAAAACAAATGCTGTTCTCTAAGTTCAATATTGCATCTATTGACAATGTTAAAGTGACACCAATAACAGCAGAACTTCATATAGAAACAAAACAAAATGCAATTTTCTTAGCTAAATATTGTAAATTCTTTTTAGCAACATATTGGTTTATTGTTGCTAGACTGAAATCAAATAATGTTTGCATCTGTCAACAATGTCAAAATGTGGACAATGTCAAATAATGCTTGCATCTGTCGACAATGTCAAAATGGTTCCAATAACATACAACTTGTATAAGTTTAAACAAAACATACTCTTTTCTTAGCTCACAATATTGTAATTTCCATTAAGCAATACATCAGTGCTTTATTGCTGGACAATGCTGTTTTTAGCTCTTCTGATCAGAGATCAGCAGAGCTTATGCCGTGGTGCAGAGTCCATCCGTCCGTCCGTCTGTCCGTCCGTAAACCTTTTTTTTTGTAGCGACTACTCCTCTGAAACTCTGGTTCTAAAGCCTTGATGGACTGTTTGGCAATACAGGGGTTAGGGTTTTAAAACTGGATGGTTATGTAGGCACTAAGGTAAACTACATCAAAAAGGCTGTTTATTGTCACCACGGATACTGTTGGTAGGTGTCACATAGTCATTATTTAAATAAAAGCTACACAACTTCGAAATGAATATTGGCCAATTATAAAAACAAACCAAAATCTTATACAATTAGTTTATTTTTAATTAATTTAACTAGTAGAGATATTATTTAAATTAAAAAAAAAGAAGATTTTAACAAGTTCATTGTTTTTTTACCTCCATAGTTTTAATTCTATTTAGTAATATATATTTCTGTTGTTGCAAGACTAGAATACCATTGATGATGTTTTCCTAGCTCAATATTGTAAATTCCATCTATCATTGCATCAATTTATTGTTGCTAGACTGGAATATAGAGCCTCAATTAACAATGTTAAAATGTTTGCAATGGAAGCATAACTTGCTATAAACAAAAACCAAATTGTGTTTTCTAAGCTCAGCATTGTAAATTCCATCTATCAATGCATCAGTTTATTGTTGCTAGACTGGAATATAGAGCCTGAATTAACAATGTTAAAATGATTACAGTGGAAGCATAACTTGTTGTAAACAAAAAACAAATACTGTTTTCTAAGCTCAGTATTGTAAATTCCATCAAGGCATCAATTTATTGTTGCTAGACTGGAATATAGAGCCTCAATTAACAATGTTAAAATGATTACAGTGGAAGCATAACTTGTTATAAACAAAAACAAAATCAATTTCTAAGCTCAATATTGTAAATTCCATCTATCAATGCATCAATTTATTGTTGCTAGACTGGAATATAGAGCCTCAATTAACAATGTTAAAATGATTACAATAGAAGCATAACTTGCTATAAACAAAAAACAAATTCTGTTTTCTAAGCTCAATATTTTAAATTCCATCTATCAATGCATCGATTTATTGTTGCTAGACTGGAATATAGAGCCTCAATTAACAATGTTAAAATGATTACAGTGGAAGCATAACTTGCTATAAACTAAAAACAAATTCTGTTTTCTAAGCTCAATATTGTAAATTCCATCTATCAATGCATCAATTTATTGTTGCTAGACTGGAATATAGAGCCTCAATTAACAATGTTAACATGATTACAATAGAAACATAACTTGTTATAAACAAAAACAAAATCAATTTCTAAGCTCAATATTGTAAATTCCATCTATCAATGCATCAATTTATTGTTGCTAGAATGGAATATAGAGCCTCAATTAACAATGTTAAAATGATTACAGTGGAAGCATAACTTGCTATAAACTAAAAACAAATTCTGTTTTCTAAGCTCAATATTGTAAATTCCATCTATCAATGCATCGCCCCGTGTGGTTCTCGGGGGCCCCGTTTGGTCATGGGGCAAAGAATAGGGCCACTGCAGATCCCTTTGCAGGGATAGGCAGAGGGATAGAATCCCCCCAAATTCATGTTCATTTTATCATTTTTTGTTCATGTTCATTAAAGGTCTTCATCATGATCCCTGCATTGTTTCAGGTGCTATCTCGCTCGCATCAAAAGAGCAGTGGCAGAAAAACAATAACGTGGCTCCAGCGTAAATTGAGTTTCTACGATAGAATTTGCAGTAACTCTGCAGTTCAGGGTGAGAAGGTTCTAGGCCCATTTTCCATATTTTATCTCGATGTACATGGAAGATGAGCCTGGCATGTTCATGCCTATTAGGCGCCATATAACCTTTTCATGTGTTGGTGCGCCTTAAAACCCCAATTCAATTCTATCAATGCATCAATTTATTGTTGCTAGACTGGAATATAGAGCCTCAATTAACAATGTTAAAATGATTACAGTGGAAGCATAACTTGCTATAAACTAAAAACAAATTCTGTTTTCTAAGCTCAATATTGTAAATTCCATCAATCAATGCATCAATTTATTGTTGCTAGACTGGAATATAGAGCCTCAATTAACAATGTTAAAATGATTACAATGGAAGCAAAACTTGCTATAAACTAAAAGCAAATTCTGTTTTCTAAGCTCAATATTGTAAATTCCATCTATCAATGCATCAATTTATTGTTGCTAGACTGGAATATAGAGCCTCAATTAACAATGTTAAAATGATTACAATGGAAGCATAACTTGCTATAAACTAAAAACAAATTCCGTTTTCTAAGCTCAATATTGTAAATTCCATCTATCAATGCATCAATTTATTGTTGCTAGACTGGAATATAGAGCCTCAATTAACAATGTTAAAATGATTACAGTGGAAGCATAACTTGCTATAAACTAAAAAAAAATCTGTTTTCTAAGCTCAATATTGTAAATTCCATATATCAATGCATCAATTTATTGTTGCTAGACTGGAATATAGAGCCTCAATTAACAATGTTAAAATGATTACAATGGAAGCAAAACTTGCTATAAACTAAAAGCAAATTCTGTTTTCTAAGCTCAATATTGTAAATTCCATCTATCAATGCATCAATTTATTGTTGCTAGACTGGAATATAGGGCCTCAATTAACAATGTTAAAATGATTACAATGGAAGCATAACTTGCTATAAACTAAAAACAAATTCCGTTTTCTAAGCTCAATATTGTAAATTCCATCTATCAATGCATCAATTTATTGTTGCTAGTCTGGAATATAGAGCCTCAATTAACAATGTTAAAATGATTACAATTGAAGCATAACTTGCTATAAACAAATGCTTTTTTCTTTGCTCAATATCTATTGACAATGTTAAAGTGACTCCAGTAACAGCAGAACTTCTTACAGATACAAAACAAATGCTGTTTTCTAAGTTCAATATTGCATCTATTGACAATGTTAAAGTGCCACCAATAACAGCAGAACTTTTTATAGAAACAAAACAAAATGCTGTTTTCTTAGCTAAATATTGTAAATTCTTTTTAGCAACATATTGATTTATTGTTGCTAGACTGAAATCAAATAATGTTTGCATCTGTCGACAGTGTCAAAATGTCGACGATGTCAAATGATGTCAGTATCTGTCGACAATGTCAAAATGGTTCCAATAACATACAACTTGTATAAATTGAACAAAATATACTCTTTTCTTAGCTCACAATATTGTAATTCCCATTAAGCAATACATCAGTGCTTTAATGCCGGACAATGCTGTTTTTTCTAGCTCAGTTTGTAAATTCTGGTAACCATTACATACATTTGTTACTAGACTGAATAACATTGCTGAGTAACATTCTTAATGCATAATTTGACGTTAATATTCACATAATAGCATAACATTTTATAAAACTCAATCATTGTTTACAGTTTAAATTTTGGGAGAATATACATTTTAGCGCAGTTTCTATTTCCAAGTTGTTTGAAGGCTTTAAATGTTGGCTATGGATGACCTGGTTCTAAAGCCTTGATGGACTGTTTGGCAATACAGGGGTTAGGGTTTTAAAACTGGATGGTTATGTAGCCACTAAGGTAAACTACATCAAAAGGACTGTTAATTGTCACCACGGATACTGTTGGTAGGTGCCACATAGTCATTATTTAAATAAAAGCTACACAACATCGAAATTAATATTGGCAATTATAAAACCAAACCAAAATCTTATACAATTAGATTATTTTTAATTAATTTAACTAGTAGAAATATTATTTAAATTAGAAGATTTTAACAAGTTCATTGTTTTTTTACCTCCATAGTTTTAAATTCTATTCAGTAATATATACTTCTGTTGTTGCTAGACTAGAATACCATTTATGAAGTTTTCCTAGCTCAATAGTGTAAATTTCATTTGTCAATGCATCAATTTATTGTTTCTAAAATGGAATAAAGAGCATTAATTTACAATGTTAAAATGATAACAATGGAAGCATAACTTGTTATAAATACAGAACAAATTCTGTTTCCATATCACAATATTGTAAATTCTGTTTAGCTATATACCGTCAAACTTGTATTAAGCGACCGTTTAAGAGAGCGACTAAAAATGGTCTCTTACAGCAAAGGTCGTTGAATAGAACATTAAAAAAATGTATTCGAATATGGCGCTATCCGAATTGGGGTTGAATTTGTAAAAATAGGTAACCTCTGGTCGCGTTGGGCAAAACAGCTTAATGCACTTAAAATAAAGCAGGAAAACATTAAGTGGAATAAAAAATGGCTGTTTAATATACTTGGTCACATGAGCAAGTTTGACTGTACATACTTTACTGTTTAGAGCATTAATTGACAGTGTTAAAATGCTCAATATTGTAAATTCCATCTATCATTGCATCAATTTATTTTTTGCTAGACTGGAATATAGAGCTTCATTTAACAATGTTAAAATGATTACAATGGAAGCATAACTTGCTATAAACAAAAAACAAATTCTGTTTTCTAAGCTTAATATTGTAAATTCCATCTATCCATGCATCAATTTATTGTTGCTAGACTGGAATATAGAGCCTCAATTAACAATGTTAAAATGATTGCAATGGAAGCATAACTTGCTATCAACAAAAAAAACAAATTCTGTTTTCTAAGCTCAGTATTTTAAATTCCATCTATAAATGCATCAATTTATTGTTGCTTGACTGGAATATTGAGCCTCAATTAACCATGTTAAAATTATTACAATGGATGCATAACTTGTTGTAAACAAACAACAAATTCTGTTTCCTAAGCTCAATATTGTAAATTCCGTCTACCAATGCATCGATTTATTGTTGCTGGACTGGAATATAGAGCCTCAATTAACAATGTTAAAATGATTACAATAGAAACATAACTTGTTATAAACAAAAACAAAATCAATTTTCTAAGCTCAATATTGTAAATTCCATCTATCAATGCATCAATTTATTGTTGCTAGACTGGTGTATAGAGCCTCAATTAACCATGTTAAAATTATTACAATGGAAGCATAACTTGTTATAAACAAAAAACAAATTTTGTTTTCGAAGCTCAATATTGTAAATTCCATCCACCAATGCATTAATTTATTGTTGCTAGACTGGAATATAGAGCCTCAATTAACAATGTTAAAATGATTACAATGGAAGCATAACTTGTTATAAACAAATGCTTTTTTCTTCGCTCAATATCTATTGACAATGTTAAAGTAACTCAATTAACAGCAGAACTTCTTACAGATACAAAACAAATGCTGTTTTCTAAGTTCAATATTGCATCTATTGACAATGTTAAAGTGATGCCAATAACAGCAGAACTTCCTATAGAAACAAAACAAAATGCTGTTTTCTTAGCTAAATATTGTAAATTCTGTAAATTCTTTTTAGCAACATATTGATTTATTGTTGCTAGACTGAAATCAAATAATGTTTGCATCTGTCGACAATGTCAAATAATGTTTGCATCTGTCGACAATGTCAAAATGGTTCCAATAGCATACAACTTGTATAAATTAAACAAAACATACGCTTTTCTTAGCTCACAATATTGTAATTTCCATTAAGCAATACATCAGTGCTTTATTGCTGGACAATGCTGTTTTTTCTAGCTCAATTTGTAAATTCTGGTAAGCATTACATATGTTTGTTACTAGACTTAATAACATTGCTGAGTAACATTCTTAATGCATAATTTGACAACGTTAAAATTCATATAATAGCATAACATTTGATAAAACTCAATGATTGTCTACAGTTTAAATTTTGGGAGAATATACATTTTAGAGCAGTTTTTGTTTCCAAGTTGTTTGAAGGCTTTAAATGTTGGCTATGGGTGACCTGGTTCTAAAGCCTTGATGGACTGTTTGGCAATACAGGGGTTAGGGTTTTAAAACTGGATGGTTATGTAGCCACTAAGGTAAACTACATCAAAAGGACTGTTAATTGTCACCACGGATACTGTTGGTAGGTGTCACATAGTCATTATTTAAATAAAAGCTACACAACTTCGAAATGAATATTGGCCAATTATAAAAACAAACCAAAATCTTATTTTTAATTAATTTAAGTAGTCGAGATATTATTTAAATTAAAACAAAAAAGATTTTAACAAGTTCATTGTTTTTTTACCTCCATAGTTTTAACTATTTAGTAATATATACTTCTGTTGTTGCTAGACTAGATTACCATTGATGATGTTTTCCTAACTCAATAGTGTAAATTTCATTCGTCAATGCATCAATTTATTGTTTCTAAAATGGAATAAAGAGCATTAATTGACAGTGTTAAAAGGCTCAATATTGTAAATTCCATCTATCATTGCATCAATTTATTGTTGCTAGACTGGAATATAGAGCCTCAATTAACAATGTTAAAATGATTACAATGGAAGCATAACTTGTTGTAAACAAAAAACAAATTCTGTTTTCTATGCTCAATATTGTAAATTCCATAAATCAAGGCATCAATTTATTGTTGCTAGACTGGAATATAGAGCCTCAATTAAAAATGTTAAAATGATTACAGTAGAAACATAACTTGTTATAAACAAAACAAAAATCAGTTTTGGAAGCTCAATATTGTAAATTCCATGTACTAATGCATCAATTTATTGTTGCTAGACTGGAGTATAGAGCCTGAATTAACAATATTAAAATGATTACAATGGAAGCATAACTTGTATAAACAAAAGACGAAAGCTCAATATTGTAAATTCCATCTATCAGTGCATCATCTTATTGTTGCTAGACTGGAATAAAGAGCCTCAATTGACATTGTTAAAATGATTACATTGGAAGCATAACTTGCTATAAACAAAGAACAAATTCTGTTTTCTAAAGTCAGTATAGCAAATTTCATCTATCAATGCATCATCTTATAGTTGCTAGACTGGAACTGACAATGTTAAAATGATTACAATGGCAGCTTAACTTGTTATAACTACAAAACAAATGCTGTTTTATTGGGCAGATATTTTCAGTCTAGTTCTAAACTTAACCTAAGCATGAAAAGCTGACATATAAATACATCCATATTGTATCAAGAATAGTTTAACCTCTTATGAATACAAACAAAAGCTGTACATTTGCAGACAATTATAAAGATAAATTGCATCAATTGACAATGTTAAAATGATAACAATGGAAGCATAACTTGTTAACAAAAAACAAATTCTGTTTTCTAAGCTGAATATTGTAAATTCCATCTATCAATCCATCAATGTATTGTTGCTAGACTGGAATATAGAGCCTCAATTAACCATGTTAAAATGATAACAATGGAAGCATAACTTGTTATAAACAAAAAACAAATTCTGTTTTGGAAGCTCAATATTGTAAATTCCATGTACTAATGCATCAATTTATTGTTGCTAGACTGGAGTATATATCCTGAATTAACATTGTTAAAATGATTACAATGGAAGCATAACTTGTATAAACAAAAGACGAAAGCTCAATATTGTAAATTCCATCTATCAGTGCATCATCTAATTGTTGCTAGACTGGAATAAAGAGCCTCAATTGACAATGTTAAAATGATTACATTGGAAGCATAACTTGCTATAAACAAAGAACAAATTCTGTTTTCTAAAGTCAGTATTGTAAATTTCATCTATCAATGCATCATCTTATAGTTGCTAGACTGGAACTGACAATGTTAAAATGATTACAATGGCAGCTTAACTTGTTATAACTACAAAACAAATGCTGTTTTATTGGGCAGATATTTTCAGTCTAGTTCTAAACTTAACCTAAGCATGAAAAGCTGACATATAAATACATCCATATTGTATCAAGAATAGTTTAACCTCTTATGAATACAAACAAAAGCTGTACATTTGCAGACAATTATAAAGATAAATTGCATCAATTGACAATGTAATTTTAGATGATGTATTCATGACAGCAGTATGTCTTGTAAATCCAAAAATGCTGTTTTAGCACAATATTGTAAATTCCATCTATCAATGCATCAATTTATTGTTGCTAGGCTGGAATAAAGAGCATTAAATTGCAATGTTAAAATGATCTCAATGGCAGCACAACTTGATATAATTACAAAACAAATTCAATTCATTTTTAAACTAAACCTAAGAATTAAAAGCTTGCGTATTAATACATTCATATTGTATCAATTAACAATTTAACCTCTTATGAATACAAACAAAATGCTTTACATTTGTCTGGAAATATGTATGTCATCGATAGACTAAGAATAAAGATTTTTAATAACATTCATATTGCATCAATAACAGCATTGATTATAAATACACATGCTGTTTTCACAAGTCAGTAGCTTATGCCTAGCAATATTAATTTTTACCTCTACTTGCCTTTGCCAGGCGAGCTTATGGGATCACTTTTCGTCCGTCGTCTGTCTGTCTGTCTGTCTATCTGTTAACAATTTTATAAATTCGACATCTTCTCTAAAACCGCTTGAAGGATTTTGATGAAACTTCATCACAATGTTACTTAGGAGACCCCCTCTCATATATGTGTTTTTCATAGCTGCCAGGGGTGAGAAGGTTCTAGGCCCATTTTCCATATTTTATCTCGATGTACATGGATGATGAGCCTGGCATGGCATGTTCATGCCTGTTAGGCGCCATATAACCTGTAATGTGTTGGTGCACCTTAAAACCCCAATTCAATTCAATTCATAGCAGCCAGTCATCCAAGATGGCCGCCATGGCAAAAACTATGTCAAATTTAAGGAATTTTTTTCAAATAACATCTCCGAAACCACTTTTTATTCCAATATTGTGAAATACCATAAACATATTCCTTGGTTCGGCCTCTATCAATTTTGTGTTTTTCGTTATCGTCGAATAATCAAAATGGCCACCACGGTGACTCAAAGTTTACATAGATTTATATAGGAAAAGGCTAAAAATGACTTCTTCTTTGAAACCGCTCGAAGGATTTTGATGAAACTTCATTAAAATGATCTTTAGGATAGTCCCCCTCATTTTTTTGTTTTTCGCAGCCCCAGTCATGCAAGGTGGCCACCATGGCTAAAATTAGGTCAAATTTAAGGAAATTTCAAACAAACTCTCCTCCGAAACTACTTATTCCATTTGTGTGAAATTCTCATAAACATGTTCCTTGGGTTAGCCTCCATCAAGTTTTTGTTTTTCATTATCATCGAATAATCAAAATGGCTGCCACAGCGACCCGAAGTTTACATAGAGTTATATAGGAAAACGTTAAAAATGACATCCTCTCTGAAACCGCTTGAAGGATTTTGATGAAACTTAATCACAATGATCTTTGGGTTAGTCCCCCTCAGATTTGTTTTTGGGGCCTCCAGTCATCCATGATGCCACCGTGGCTAAACTTAGGTCAGATTTAAGGACATTTATCAGACGACATATTACCACTTATTCCATTCTAGTTAAATATCATATATCTGTTCCTGTAATGTTGGCCTCTGTCAAGTTTGTGTTTTTCGTTGTCAAATATTCAAAATGGCCGCCATGATAACCCAAAGTTTACATAGAGTTATATATAGGAAACAAGTTTCTTGGGTTAGCCTCTATCATGTTTATGTTTTTGAATCACATCATACCAGTAGAGAGTCTACAGGCCCACTTGGGCCTCTTCTTGTTGTTGCTGCTAGACTAGAAAAATTATTTTGAATAACTTTTATATTCAATTGCATCAATCAACAAATTGTCAGAATACAGTAATACCATTACTTCTTATATTCAATTCAATATTTTTAGTTTTCTTCTGTCTAGCAAAATTTAGTTGTGTCCTTACTAGAATGGAACACAAATTGAGAATTACATATTGCATCAATTGACAATGTAAACAGTTTTAGATCATAAAACTCTCAATGGTTATGAAATTAGGGTGGTTTAGAGTTTACAACTAAAATTAGGGCAGAAGGGGTGTGTGGGGGGAAGGGGGTCGGGGACTGGGGCAGGGGATGTTTGGCTTAACATAGATTCTCCAGCACTCGAAAATTGTAATGTCCTCCACAACTGTGGACTGACTGCTAAAAAATAAATCCGTGTGGTATATTACCACTCAGTTTATTATGTTTCTGTAAAATAAATTGACAAACGGCAATGTCACTTTTTATGCGCCCGTACGGACATATTATGTCTTGACTTTGTCTTGACTTTGTCCGTCCATTTGTCCGTCCGTCCGTCCATCTGCATGTTCATTAACTTTTAGCTAATAAATTATTCTGGCTAATAACTTTCCAAGTATAAGCTCTACATCAGTGAAACGTTGTACCATTTGACAGGTTCTTAGATACACCTACAGGGCAGAAAAAATTGTTTCTGAGTTACCCGTCCTACATAATATTTGAATGGTCAGATTGATAAATTCATCTGAATTTCGTCCTGCATCAATGAGACTTCATCAAGGCAAGGGGGCGTCCGTGGCCAAATGTTAAGAGTCTCTGACTTGCAATCACTTGCCCCTCACCGCTGTAGGTTCGATCCCTCAGGGGCCTAGGAATCTTTATCTGAGGAAGCTATCCAGCTGGCTTGCAGAATGTCGGTGGTTCTACCCAGGTGCCCGCCCGTGCACGAAAATTGCCCGGAGGGGCACCTGGGGTCTTCCTCCACCAGTAGAAGCTGGAAAGTCGCCATATGACCTTAGCTGTTGGTGCGACTATAAAATCCAATTCAATTCAATTCATCAGGGCAAGTGGTTGAGTGGAATATTCGTGCCATGACCTACAACAGGTTGTCCAACCATTGCATGTCAGTTCGTTATTCAGCAGGTTCTTCATAACGCCTTAACAGAGTGACATTTCTTTTGTGTCATTTTATACATTTTTAGACACAGCTGGACAGGCCAGCCCTGACTAAACATGCTATCATTCTACAGGAATTTAGATGATAAACTTTAACAGTACATGTTGGCCCAGTTCACTACCATTCCTCAGTACATGTTGGCCCAGTTCACTACCATTCCTCAGTACATGTTGGCCCAGTTCACTACCATTCCTCAGTACATGTTGGCCCAGTTCACTACCATTCCTCAGTACATGTTGGCCCAGTTCACTACCATTCCTCAGTACATGTTGGCCCAGTTCACTACCATTCCTCAGTACATGTTGGCCCAGTTCACTACCATTCCTCAGCCTCTTAAATATTAGTGCACCTTAACAAACATGATCGCCCTATTGAATCATTCTGTATCATGCCTTACTTATGGTACATCTTAACAGTGTAACAGCATTGTCCCACCATTATATATGTTCTTATGTTATTAAATACACATTAACAAGGAGTGAGAACCCTATCCCACCATTCTACTTAATACAGGCTTTTAGATACATCTTGACAGGACATAATATACTGAACAAAAAAAGAAACTTCTGCAACTTTACCCATACAGACACAATGAAAACATATTTTGTTTGGTCTTATATTTTAATACCTTTGTTAAAAGGCCAGCACTGTCGTGAAAACAATTTTCCTTGAATCAAACTTATATGCAAAGTTATTCCCCTTGTTTTGGTTTAATCAGCATTTCCGGGTCTTGTGGTTAAAACTTTGATTTAACGCAGTTTTGTTTTATTGAAATAAACAGAAGATAACCTCAGCACCAAAAAGACGGAGAAAGCTGACCTGTTCACTCACTTTTGCGCCATACAGCTTTCAAGAATGAATATTTTCAGATTACCTCCCTTTATAATACAAATATGGTGATTTCGCAGTTTGAATAAAACATGTTTTAGCAGCAACACACTGACTCTGGTTTTTGATGATTGTTAATATTGATCAGAATGATTGAGTGATAAGTATATAAAGATGAAATTATATCTAGATTGGTGTACAAAGTGTAACAAAGTCATCCCTATGCAAATCACAGCTTAAAATGCGGAAGTTTCTTTTTTTGATAAGTATAACTCTAACCTGCCATTCTATATATGCTTTAAAATAAAACCTAACACTTAGCACCACTATCCCACCATTCTACTGGCAGTAAGAAACAAATACAAGACCTGGCATCACTGTCTTCCCATTCTGCTGGCTGTAAGAATTAAACTGGCTTAATTGGCACCACCTATCTCCCTATTATGCTAGCTCTAAAACGAAACAAATACAAGGCTTGCTACCACTATCTTCCCATGCTGTTGGTTTTAAAAAACAATAACAGGGCCTAGCACCACTATCTCCCTGTGCTGCTGGCTCTTAAAAACACAGGACCTGACACCATTATCTACCCATTCTGCTGGCTCTAAGACATGGCAGCACTATTCCACATTCTGCTGGTTCTAAGAAACAATTACAGGGCTTGGTACCACTATCTTCCCATGCTATTGGCTCTATGGAACAATACAGGGCCTGGCACCCTGTCTTCCCATTATGTTGGCTCTAAAAAAGAAATACAAGGCTTGGTACCAATATCTTCCCATGCTGTTGTCTGTTGAAACAATTACAGGAGCTGGCACCACTAACTCCCTGTGCTACTGGCTCTTAGAAACACAATCTTTCCATTCAGCTGGCTGTAAGACATGGCACCACTGTTCCACATTTTGCTGGCTCTAAGAAACAATGGCTTGGCACCACTACTTTCCCATTCTGCTTGCTTTAAAACACAATTACACTACCTTGCACCACTGGGGCCACTATCTTCCTATGTTGGGGTCTCTAAGAAATAATTGCAGCACATGGCACCAGTTATCTCCCCATTCTACTTGTTGTAGGAGCCCCGCGTGGTTCCGGGGCAAAGAATAGAGCCCCTGCAGAACCCGTTGGAGGGGAAGGCAGAGGGGTAGAATCCCCCCAAATTCATGTTTATTTTATCATTTTTTGTTCATGCTCATTAAAGGTCCTCATCTTGACCACTCCATTGTTTCAGGTGCCATCTCGCTCATATCAGTAAAGCAGTGGCAGAAAAACTGTAACGTGGCTCCAGCATAAATGGAGTGTCTACAATAGAATTTGCAACAACTTTGCAGTTTAGGGTGAGAAGGTTCTAGGCCCGTTCTCCATATTTTATCTCGATGTAGATGGAGGATGAGCCTAGCATGTTCATTCCTGTTACGCACCATATATCCTTTTTATGTGTTGGTGTGCCTTAAAACCCCAATACCAAAATAAATTGATATAGGTAACAATAACAGGGCCTTGGATCACTGTCTTCCCATTATGCTGGCTGTAAGAAAACATTACAGGACATAGCACCACTATCTTAACTTTCTACTGCAGGTTCTAAGAAACAAGTACAGGCCTGTCACCCTTATCTTCTTGTTCTGCTACATGTAAGAATAATTATGGGACATGATACCACTATCTGCCCATTCTACTTGATACAGGAAGCAATTGCAGGGCCTGGCATGACTGTCTTCTTATTCTGCTGGCTCTAAGAAAAATTACAGGACATGATGCCATTATCTGCCCATTCTACTTGATGTAAGAAGCAATTACAGGGCTTGGCACCACTGTCTTCTCATTCTGCTGGATATAAGAAATAATTACCAGACCTGGCATCCCTATCGCCCCATTCTTCCAGCTGTAAGAATTAATTGCAGGACTTGGCAGCACTATCTTCCCTTTCTGTTGGTTCTTAGAAACAAGAACAGGGCCTGGTACCACTATTTCCTATTCTGCTGGCTATAAGAACAATTACAGGGCCTGGCACCACTGTCTCCCATTTTGCTGGCTCTAAGAAACAATAACAAAGCCTGGAATCCGTTGACGGGCATTTGTTGATTTACAAATAACTACCATATCATGCCTTATTTGTAAATAGTTTCATCATTATATATTTACATTAATTTTTAGCTCTACTGATCAGAGATCAGCAGAGCTTATGCCGTGGTGGCCGTGGTGCGGCGTCCGTCGTCCGTCTGTCCGTCTGTCCGTCCGTCTGTCCGTCCGTAAACTTTTATTTGTAGCGACTACTCCTCTGAAACTACTGGATGGATATTCATGAAACTACAGAAATGTTGCCAATGCAGTCTAGTTGATCATAGCAAAATTTCATGTTGATGTGAAATCCAAGATCGCCGCCAAATCTAAAAATAGGTGTTTAAAAAACAAGTTTGTGGCGACTACTTCTTGAAAACTCTAAGGGATATTGATATGGGACTTTTTCTAAAATGATCAGCATGACATGGTGTTGGTCCTTGTCGAAAATCGTTTTGATTCGACGTTAAACATGGCTGCAGCGGCCATCTTTGTTTACATAGAGTTATATAATGAAAACTTGTAGCGACTTCTCCTCTGAAACTACTTGACGGATTTTCATGAAACTTCACAGGAATGTTGCTCTTGATGTCTAATTGATCCTAGCAAAATTTCAGGTCGGCCAGAAATTCAAGATGGCCGCCAAGGCTAAAAATAGATTTTTAAAAAATAAGTTTTGTAGCGACTACTTCTTGAAAACTATAAGTGATATTGATATGGGACATTTTCTAACATGATCAGCATGACAAGATGGTTATCCGAGTCGAACATTATTTTGATTCAATGTTAAACATGGCTGTCAGCGGCCGTCTTTGTTTACATAGAGTTATATAATGAAAACTTGTAGCGACTACTCCTCTGAAACTACTTGACGGATTTTCATGAAACTTCACAGGAATGTTGCTCTTGATGTCTTATTTATCCTAGCAAAATTTCAGGTCGGCCGGAAATTCAAGATGGCCACCACGGCTAAAAATAGATTTTCAAAAAAACAAGTTTGTAGTGACTACTTCCTGAAATCAAAATCAATCAGTAGAGCTTCAAGGTCATTGACCTTTTGTTAATTACTATTCATTTCTTCATCTTTTGTCAGTTTTTGCGCCATTTCTTCATCTTTCATAGGTTTTTGCGCACAATATGACCTATTTATGAGTTGATGTGCTGTAAAACATCATTCATTCATCCATTTATCCATCCATCCATCCATCCATCCATCCATCCATCCATTCACAATAACGGGGCCTGGTACCACTATCTTCCTGTTATAATGGCTATAGAAAACAGTAACAGGGCCTGACACCTCTACCTTGCCATTCTGTCTGGTCTAAGAAAAAATAACAGGGCATGACACCACTATTTCTCCATTCTGTTTGCTCTAAGAATCAATAGCAGGGCCTGGCACCTCTATCTTCCCATTCTGTCTGCTCCCAGAAACAATAATAGGGCCTGTCACCACTATCTTCCCATTCTGCTGGCTCTAAGAAACAATGACTGGTCCTGGCACCACTATCTTCCTGTTCTAATGGCTGTAAGAAACAATAACAGAGCCTGACTCATTACTTTAGTGGCTCGAGGTAACAATTACACAACCTGACACATTCTTCACATTCTGCTGGCTCCAAGAAACAATTACAGGGCCTAGTACCACAATCTTCCCATTTTGCAGGATCTAAGAAACAGGGCCTTGCACCACCATCTCCCATTCAACTGGATGTAAGAAATTATACGACTTGGCACCACACTATCTTCCCATTATGTTGGTTCTTAGAAACAGTAACAGGGCCTGGCACCACACATTTTCTATAGTGCTGGCTCTAAGAAACAATTACGGGACATGATACCACTATCTGCCCATTCTACTTGATGTAAGAAACAATTACAGGGCCTGTCACCCTTATCTTCCTATTCTGCTGGCTCTAAGAAAATGCACGGGACATGATATCACTATCTGCCCATTCTACTTGATGTAAGAAACATTTACAGGCCTGTCACCCTTACCTTCCTATTCTGCTGGCTCTAAGAAAATGTACGGGAAATGATACCACTATCTGCCCATTCTACTTGATGTAAGAAGCAATTACAGGGCTTGGCACCACCGTCTTCTCATTCTGCTGGATATTAGAAACAAGTACAAGACCTGGCATCCCTATCTCCCCATTCTACGGCTGTATGAATTCATTGCAGGACTTGGCACCACTATCTTCCCAATCTGTTGGTTCTTAGAAACAAGAACAGGGCCTGGCACCACTATTTCCCATTCTGCTGGCTATAAGAACAATTACAGGGCCTGGCACCACTATCTCCCATTCTGCTGGCTCTAAGAAACAATAACAGAACCTGGCATCCATTGATGGACATTTGTTGATTTACATATTACTACCGTATCATGCCTTATTTGTAAATAGTTTTATGTTTATATATTTACATTAACTTTTAAATACTACTTCATTTCTTCATCTTTCATCAGTTTTTGTGCCATTTCTTCATCTTCCATCGGTTTTTGCACACAATATGACCTATTTATGTGTCGATGTGCCGTAAAACATTCATTCACTCACTCACTCACTCACTCACTCACTCACTCACTCACTCACTCACTCACTCACTCACTCACTCACTCACACACACACACACTCACTCACTCACTCACTCACTCACTCACTCACTCACTCACTCACACTCACTCACTCACTCACTCACTCACTCACTCACTCACTCACTCACATAATGGCTATAGGAAACAGTACCTCTACCTTGCCATTCTGTCTGGTCTAAGAAAAAATAACAGGGCATGACACCACTATTTCTCCATTCTGTTTGCTCTAAGAAACAATAGCGTGGCATGGCACCTCTATCTTCCCATTGTGTCTGCTCTCAGAAGCAACAATAGGGCCTGTCACCACTATCTCCCCATTTTGCTGGCTCTAAAAAACAATGACTGGTCCTGGCACCACTATCTTCCTGTTCTGATGGCTGTAAGAAACAATAAAAGGGCCCGACAGATCTATCTTCTTATTCTAGTGTCTCGAGGTAACAATTACACAACCTGACATCATCTTCACATTCTGCTTGCTCCAAGAAACAATTACAGGGCCCTAGTACCACAATCTTCCCATTCTGTTGGCTGTAAGAAACAATTACTGAACCTGACGTCACTCTCTTCCTATGCTCTTGGTTCTAAGAAACAAGTACAAGGCTTGGGGCACTATTTTCCTATTTTGCGGGATCTAAGAAAAATTACGGGACACGATACCACTATCTGCTCAATCTCCCATTGCTGGCTCTAAGTAACAATTACAGGGCCTTGCACACCATCTCCTATTCAACTGGATGTTAGAAATTATACGACTTGGCACCACACTATCTTCACATTATGTTGGTTCTTAGAAACAGTAACAGGGCTTGGCACCACACATATTCTTTTGTGCTGGCTCTAAGAAACAATAACAGGATATGGCATCGCTTACCTCCCCATTATGTTGGCTTAAAGGAACAATTTCAGGACCTTGCACCAATTTCTTCCCATGCTGGTGATTGTAAGAAACAATTACAGGACATGGCACCAGTATCTCCCGATTCTACTAGATGTAGCAAACAATTGCTGGCCTTGCACCACTGTCTCTGTCTTTGCTGGCTGTAAGAAAACATCACAGGACATAGCACCATTATCTTTTCATTCTGCTGCTGGCTCTAAGAAACATTTACAGGCCTGTCACCCTTATCTTCCTATTCTGCTGGCTCTAAGAAAATGTATGGGACATGATATCACTATCTGCCCATTCTACTTGATGTAAGAAACAATTACAGGGCCTGTCACCCTTACCTTCCTATTCTGCTGGCTCTAAGAAAATGTACGGGAAATGATACCACTATCTGCCCATTCTACTTGATGTAAGAAACAATTACAGTACCTGGCACCACTAGTGCTTAAATTACTTTCATATTTGGACAGAAGATCAGGGTTACGATAATAACATTTTGCAAAGGTTTTAAGAAGTTTATGGTAACGGTAACCCTGATTGAGTAGCTATTTACTTATACAAAGATTATGAATAAATATAAACAATATCAAATGCTGCCACCTCTATCTTCCTATTCTGTTTGCCCTAAGAAACAATAACTGAGTCTGCCACCAATATCTTCCCATTATGTTTGCTCTAAGAAACAATAACTGGGCCTGCCACCAATATCTTCCCATTATGTTTGCTCTAAGAAACAATAACTGAGGCTGCCACCAATATCTTCCCATTCTGCTGGCTCTAAGAAACAATATCAAACTTTGCCACCTCCATCTTCCTATTCTGTTTGTTTTAAGAAACGATAACTGGGACTGTCACCACTATCTTCCTATTCTGTTTACTCTAAGAAACAATAACTGGGACTGTCACCACAGTCTTTCATTCTGTTAGTTCTTAGAATCAGTGACAGGACATGACACTACTATTTCCTATTATACTGGCTCTACGAAACAAGGACATGGCAGCACTATCTTCCCATTCTACCGGCTGTAAGAATTAATTGCAGGACTTGGAACCACTGTCTTCCCATTCTGTTGTTTCTTAGAAACAATAACAGGGCCTGTCACCACTATCTTCCCATTATGTTTGCTCACAGGGCCTGACACCACTATCTTCCCATGCCGGTGCCTCTAAGAAACAATACCATTCTACTTGATGTAGGAAACAATTGCAGGGCCTTGCACCACTGTCTTCCTATTATGCTGGCTGTAAGAAAACATTACAGAATATAGCACCACTATCTTCTCATTCTGCTGCTGGCTCTAAGAAAAAATTACAGATTTTTTCACCCTTATCTTATTATACCCCCACAAACGAAGTTTAGTGGGGTATATAGGAGTGAGCTTGTCGGTCCATCCGTCTGAGTTTACAGGAGCGCCTTGTGTGTCTTTTTTTGTGTATAAAGTATACTTGTGTGACTTTTTTTTCTTGTGTGACTGACACACAAGCATGTCTCTATGCGCAAGAAATAGTCTATTTCTTCATTTAAAGCAATAAAAAATTGCAGTCACACAAGGGGAAGGGAGCTTGTGTGACTAAAATGTGTCCAAATGGTAAAAATGACACACAAGATGTAAAAAACAGTCACACATGATACGAACGTACACACAAAAAACAGACACACAAGTTTTGAGTCACACAAAGCCTGATTTTGTGTCCGTCCGTCCGTCCGTCCGTCCGTCCGTCTGTCTGTCGGTCTGTTGGTTTCCGGATGATAACTCATGAAAGGGTTGATGGACTTACATAATATTTGGTACACAGGTATAACACCATAAAATACAAGTCAAGTTCGACTTTGGTTACAAACCACCAATTATTGACAGAGTTATGGCCCCTTTTCAACTTAGAATTTGCCAAAAAACGTTTTCCGGACGATTACTCATGAAGGGTCGACTGATTTAAATAATATTTGGTACATGGATTTAAGACCATAAAATACAGGTCAAGTTTGACTTCGGTTACAAACCACCAATTTTTGACGGAGTTGTGGCTCCTTTTCAACTTAGAATTTGGCCAAAAAACAGTGTCCGGACGATAACTCATGAAAGGGTCGATGGATTTAAATAATATTTGGTACACGGCATAACACCATAAAATACAAGTCAAGTTCGAATTTGGTTACAAACCACCAATTTTTGACGGAGTTATGGCGGCCAGTTTTCAACTTACAATTTGCCCAAAAAACGGTTTCCGGACAATAACTCATGAAAGGGTCGACGGATTTAAATAATAATTGGTACATTGGTGTAAGACCATAAACTACAGGTCAAGTTTGACTTTGGTTACAAACCACCAATTTTTGACGGCGTTATGGCCCCTTTTAAACTTAGAATTTGGCCAAAAAACAGTGTCCGGACGATAACTCATGAAAGGGTCGATGGATTTAAATAATATTTGGTACACGGGTATAACACCATAAAATACAAGTCAAGTTCGACATGAGTTATGGCCCGTTTTCAACTTACAATCAGCCCAAAAAACGGTGTCCGGACAATAACTCATGAAAGGGTTGACGGATTTAAATAATTTTTAGTACACGGGTTTAAGACCATAAAATACAGGTCAAGTTCGACTTTGGTTACAAACCACCAATTTTTGATGGAGTTATGACCCCTTTTCAACTTAGAATTTGCCAAAAAAATGCTACAGTCAACTCTAAGGAACCTGCTAATTTGGGTTTGTATTAAATTTAAACAATTTATAATGCATCCTCTTCATGACCATGTCTCTTTTTATTACACTTATACATTTTTGACTTGAACGGTGTAACATGCAAATATTTGTTAGTCTTCTTCCCTGATCACTAACAATATTGAAAACTCTCTCTCTCTCCTCTCTTCTCCTCTCCTCATTATTTCTTTTTCCTGTTTATTTCATATTTTGTAGTTTAAATAATTTGTTTGCCATTGTCTAAATTGTATGAATATTTTATAGCGGGAGGGCCGGATTTCTAATGTTGTAATAACTTGTGGCCCGACCCCATTTCCATGTACATTTATTCGAAATAAATATGTTTAAATTAAACCATTGTTTTCTTGTGGTTGCCATGTTTATGTGACAAGGCGATGTTGTGGGGGTATTAATCACTTTCAGTGATAATTCTAGTTCTGCTGGCTCTAAGAAAAATTATGGGACAAAATACCACTATCTGTCCATTCTACTGGATGTAAGAAACAGTTACAGGGCCTGGAACCATTGTCTTCCCATTCTGTTGGTTCTTAGAAACAATTATAGTGCCTGGCAACACTATCTCCCATGCTGCTGGCACTGAGAAACAATTACAGTGCCTGGCAACACTATCTCCTATGCTGCTGGCACTGAGAACCAATTACAGTGCCTGGCAACACTATCTCCCATGCTGCTGGCACTGAGAAACAATTACAGTGCCTGGCAACACTATCTCCCATGCTGCTGGCACTGAGAACCAATTACAGTGCCTGGCAACACTATCTCCCATGCTGCTGGCACTGAGAAACAATTACAGTGCCTGGCAACACTATCTCCCATGCTGCTGGCACTGAGAAACAATTACAGTGCCTGGCAACACCATCTCCCATGCTGCTGGCACTGAGAAACAATTATTGGTCCTGTCACCACAATCTCCCATGCTGCTGGCTCTAAGAAAAAATTACAGGGCCTTGCAGCACCATCTCCCATTCAACTGGATGTAAGAAATAATTATATGACTAATTAGCACCACTATCTTCCCATAATGTTGGTTCTTAGAAATAATTACAGGGCTTAATGGCACCAGTATCTTACTATCACCCTAACTTAGAAAATGTTGATGTAAACATTTCTCAATTGGCCATTTTATCGATGAATTTTTTTCCCAATTTGCTTGTTTTCATGATAGAAATTTCCCAAATAATTTTTTACAAGGGTCCTTTTTCTCAAAATACCTGGAAAAAGCCCTGCCCATGCTGATGGCTCTGAGAAACAATAATAGGTACTGTCACCACAATTTACCATGCTTCTGGCTCGAAGTAACAATTAAAGGGCTTTGCACCACCATCTCCCATTCAACTGGCTGTAAGAAATATTTATAGGACTTGGCACTACTCTCTTCTCATTATACTGGTTCTTAAAAATAATTGCATGGTTTGGCACCAGTATCTTCTCATTTTGCTATCTCTAAGAAACAATAACAAGGCTGGCCAACACATTTTCAATTGTGCTGGCTCTAGGAAACAATAACATGACATGACATTGCTACCTCCCCATTATGTTGGTTCAAAGGAATCTGGTGGTGTCTGTAAGAAACAATTACAGGACTTGGCACCACTCTTCCTGTGCTGCTGGCTCTTAGAAACACAGGACCTGACACCATTATCTACCCATTCTGCTGGCTCTAAGACATGGCAGCACTATTCCACATTCTGCTGGTTCTAAAAAACAATTACAGGGCTTGGTACCACTATCTTCCCATGCTATTGGCTCTATGAAACAATACAGGGCCTGGCACCACTGTCTTCCCATTTTGCTGGCTCTTAAAAAGAAATACAAGGCTCGGTACCACTATCTTCCCATGTTGTTGGCTGTTGAAACAATTACAGGAGCTGGCACCACTAACTCCCTGTGCTACTGGCTCTTAGAAACACTATCTTTCCATTCAGCTGGCTGTAAGACATGGCACCACTATTCCACATTTTGCTGGCTCTAAGAAACAATTAATGGCTTGGCACCAATATTTTCTCATTCTGCTTGCTTTAAAACACAATTACACTACCTTGCACCACTATCTTCCCATGTTGCTGGTTCGAGAAACAAGAAACAAGTACAGAGCCTGGGCCACTATCTTCCTATTTTGAGGTCTCTAAGAAATAATTGCAGGACATGGCACCAGTATCTCCCCCATTCTACTTGATGTAAGAAGCAATTACAGGGCCTGGCACTAACATTAAAGGACATAGCGCCATTATCTTATCATTCTGCTGCTGGCTCTAAGAAACAATTACAGGGCCTGTCACTCTTATCTTCCTGTTCTACTGGCTGTAAGAATAATTATGGGGCATGATACCACTCATAATCTGCCCATTCTACTTGATGTAAGAAGCAATTACAGGGCCTGGCACTAACATTACAGGACATAGCGCCATTATCTTATCATTCTGCTGCTGGCTCTAAGAAACAATTACAGGGCCTGTCACTCTTATCTTCCTGTTCTACTGGCTGTAAGAATAATTATGGGGCATGATACCACTCATAATCTGCCCATTCTACTTCCACTGTCTTCTCATTCTGCTGGATATGAGAAACAATTACAAGACCTAGCATCCCTATCTCCCCATTCTACCAGCTGTAAGAATTAATTGCAGGACTTGGCACCACTATCTTCCCATTCTGTAGGTTCTAAGAAACAAGAACAGGGCCTGGCACCAGTTTCCCATTCTGCTGGCTATAAGAACAATTACTGGGCCTGGCACCACTATCTCCCATTCTGCTGGCTGTAAGGCCATAATAAATTGCTAGATTGCTAGATTTCATCTCCACACACTCACCCTTTTTAGCTCGACTATTCGAAGAATAAGAGAGCTTATGTAATCACCCCGGCGTCGACGTCGGCGTCGACGTCGGCGTCGGCGTTGGCGTCGGCGTTGGCGTTGGCATCGGCGTCCCACATCAAGGTTTGCGTGTAAGCTGTGTTTACAAGTCTATATCTCTTACATTTCTTATCCTACCACAACCAAATTTGTTCATGGGCTTCCTTGTAGCATTATCTTAAGGGCTGCATAAGCAATTTTGGTTCCTGTAACCTATGGGCTCCCATGGAACCCAAATTATGATAGCCCATAAAATGTGCCCCATTTCAAATCAAATTTTGCGTGTAAGCTGTGTTTACAAGTCTATATCTCTTACAATTCTTACCCTAGCACAACCAAATTTGGCCATTAGTTTCCTTATAGCATTATCGTAAGGGCTGCTTAAGTAATTTGGTTCCTGTAACCCCTGGGCTCCCATGGAACCCAAATTCTGATAGCCCTTAAAATGTGTGTGTTTCACATCAAATTTTGCGTGTAAGCTGTGTTTACAGGTCTATATCTGTTACATTTTTTGTCCTAGCTGAACTAAATTTTGGAATTGGTTTCCTTATAGTATGTTGTAAATGGTTGGATAAGTAATTTTTTCTTATGCAAATTCTGGGCTCCCATGGAACCCAAATTGTGATGGCCCATAAAATGTGCAATAAAGGCAGATCTAGGTTTGCATGTAAGCATGTATATATCTATAATTTTGGTTTGGGATTTGTTATAGCATTATGCATCTTATTACTTCACCCAAATTGGGGCATGGGCTCCCTCCTCCCCCCTCTACTCCCTCCCCTACTCCCCTCCAACCCTTTTTTATTTTATTTTTATTTTTTAAAATATTTCTGTATTGTTTTAGTCAATTCTTACACATAAATGTTGCAACCCTCCCCGCCCCCCTCACCCCCCGCCTCTCACCCCATCACCACCCACCCTGCCCCAGACTTAATTTTTTTTTTTTTTACATATTTCTGGG